>JAEQML010059333.1:0-28779 GCA_016904865.1 Pissodes strobi
TCGTCTACAAGTTGAGTAAGCCCGCAGCTGATGGCAAATGCTTCAGCCTCTCTACCTTCGTTGTCGGTCTTGTTGTGATGTTTGAGCCAGTTGGTGTTGTGGGCATTGAAGTCTCCCTGAACGATTATTTCTGAACTGGGGTGATCGACCTGTATTGAGTCAAAGGTGGTAGCTAGTGTTGAGAAAAAGCTTTTGTAGGCTCTATCGCTCGGAGGGCGATAGAGACAACATATAAACTTGGTTAATCCCTTGGCGGTGAACTTGAGCCACATGACGTCAAGGTTGTTCGGTTCGAGTGTTTCCTCGCGGTGACATGGAAGGTCGCTTCGGACAAAAAGGCATATTCCGAACTTATATCTAAATCGGGTATGTAAGTCGTAACCAGGATAGAGGTAGTTCACTGTTGTTGTTGTAGAACATACTTGTGTTTCTGTAAGGGCTAATATGTGTGGTCTATTTGCTTGTAGATGTTGGTGTACCGAATTTATGTTTGTATTTAGGCCTCTTATGTTGCAGAAATCTATTCTAAATTGGTTCGGTATCTTTGATGTCTGTGAAATGCAGAATGAAGGGCTCCCAGGGCCACCCAGCGCCCGGAGATCCGAATGGCCGGGGAGTTTACCTCCGGAATATTTTGATCCTGGAAGCACCATCATGTCCATATATTCCTACTGTGAAACCCGGGATCACCAGCGCGGAAGCGGAACGTGATTTGGAAAAACCACTTAGCGCTCCCCAGTTCTGGTGGGGTGGTCTTTCACCGGACGATGCGAGTAGGCATATGCATCTACCACCTAGGGCCGCTTCCACTCGAAGCATCGGCCTCAGACTCATTCCTTTGGCGGTCCCTAGTCTGACAGGGGTAAAAATGGGGTTTGTTGGATCACTCCCCAGTGATCAGCTCCAGACTTTGTACTTTGGTGTTCTCCAGCCTGGAGAAGGACGATGGGATTTGATGGGCCACATCCCGTGGCAACTCGGAATGGTGGGGGCGTCACTCCCCGTAATTCGTCAAAATATATAACCAATTCAAAATACTAATACTTCTTATATCAACAAGATTTAATTTGCATTAAGCCGTACGTCAAAACATCTAACCAATTCAAAAAACGAATACCTCTTATGTCAATAGAACTTAAATTGCAATAAACTGTCCGTCAAAATATGCAACCAATTCAAAAAACTTATACCTCTTATGTCAACAAGATTTAATTTGTAATAAGCCGTAGGTTAAAATATTAACCATTCTTTTGAATTTTATATTTTAAAGTAAAGAAAAGGAAATATTGAGTAACAGCGTTTATTTATAATTTTTGCTCATTGTTTGCTCAACTCAACATAGTAATTGAAGTTTCTGATTATATCTGCCTTTACCAGTAAATTTTTAATTTGTAGATTGCTTGATCATATTATGTTTAACATTGTCAATGGTGTTCACATGATATTTCCTTGCATATTATTTATTTAGCGATATACATTGGTCTAAGACTAGTTTATTTCCTTTTGCATGTAACACATCTGGATTGGAGAAGAAAACATCTTGCTTGTCAAGCAGCAGGTGTTCGTCCACTTGCTGTACTGAACCACTCTGAGGGAACCAATACTTCGTCAACCAAATAAGTCCTCGGTAAACCCAATAGATACTAACTTGAGAATTAGCAGAAACGGTTCCAGTGAAGGTCCCAATACGATCGCATGGCTACAGAATAATTGGATGAAGCTAAGTATTAGCCAATCAGAAGATAAACATATTGTAAGGACTAATCTTGTATTGTAACATTTCATATTTCTTTTTAATTTTTTCATATTAATTTTAATTTTCATTATTAAGTCATTTTATTCATCAGATAAACTCCATTTCAAATAATTTCATAAATCATATTTGTATTCTCATTTAATTATATAATTAATATACTGATTGTTTTAGAATTTGCCTCTTTAATTTGTCGCAGGATAGAGGTCTACGAGACTCTTCGGATTGTGAGGGCAAATTTCTGATATATTTATATTTATATTTAAGTATTCATGTCCAGTTCGCATTGTCTGGCGTCCACGAAAAAATTACTGTTAATAAGTGAAACAACCCACTCCTGAGAATAACCATAAAAAAAAGAAAACAAATCTCAAAACCAACACCATTTACGGTTATGAAAAGTAGTATACAGTTGGCGGACAACTAGTATTGCGCTACAATGTATTAGTCCTCGAGAAAAGTTAATTATTACTTTGCGATACTTAGTACCGGTGAAAGTTACAGAAGTTTGGTGTACAGCTTTAGGATACATGAAAGCACAATTTCTCTTTTTGTACCAGTTGTCCTCAAAGCTATTTATGGTGAACTGAAGAATGATTACCTAAAGGTAACTAATATTTAATTTATTACTGTCTGTCAATATTATTATATGTTATTAATTCCATAACATTGTTTTCAGGTTCTTGGTACTACAGCCGAATGGTTAGAAATTACGAGGGAATTTGAAGAAAAATGGAACATACCAAATGTTATAGGTGCTTTAGATGGGAAACACATTGTGATTAAGGCACCTGTGAAATGTGTGTTTAAGCTTTATAATTATAAGCACCAACACAACATAGTTTTGCTTGTCATGGCTGATGCAACTTTCAATTTTATGTATATTAGTGTTGGAATCAATGGTAGTATATTTGATGGAGGAGTCTTTCGGGAAAGCGACTTGTCAAAAGCAATAGAGAGAAACTGGCTTAATGTTCCAGAAGACAAACCGCTACCTGGAAGAACAATGCCAGTTCCACATGTTGTTGTTGCTGACGCAGCTTTTGCAATGTCAACTCATATTTTAAAGCCATATCTGTTCAAAGGTTTAACAAAGCTTTAAATAATTTTTAACTATAGGCTAAGTAAAGCAAGACGTGCTATAAAAAATACATTTGGTATTTTAGCCAATCGTTTTCGTATTCTGCTAACCACGATTCCTTTAAATCCAGATAAAACTATACTGAGTGTCCAAGCAATTGTGCCTTGCACAATTTCGTATATGAAAGTAAATATAATTTAGTATTCAGGCAATAGACCAGAAGATGAAATTGATCGCAGGTATAGATTTGTATTTGGATTAAGCTTTTCTCTCTGTCTTACCGAAAACGGACTTACCCATCTTCGTGGAAAGCGCTCGAGTGCAACCTGTTCCAAAAAAGGCAAGAAAAAAACGCCCTCAAACTATCGCTCGATTGCGCTTGCTTTCAATAATCTCCAAAGTCTTGGAACGTGTAGTCAATCAGCAATTACTCAAGTACCTCGAGAACAACAGAATAATCAGCGATAATCAATACGGCTTTCGCAAAGAGAGATCGACAGGACATATATTGGCCTATGACACTCATATATGGAGTAGGGCAATTGAGAGTCTCGAGCGATTGCGTTGGATATTTCAAAGGCATTCGATATAGTTTGGCATGACGGATTGCTCAACAAACTGCCGTCCTTCGGATTGCCAGCCTCTCTCTGCGGCTGGTTTGCCAGTTTCCTTAAGAACCGATCTCGACACGTTGCAGTTGATGGACACATCTCAGACACATTCACCATTATTGCGGGCGTGCCTCAGGGCGTAATATTTTCACCAACTCTGTTTCTCATCTATATTAATGACCTGCTGACCGAAACGAATACTCCTGTTTACAGTTTTGCAAATGAGAGTACCCTTGTCTCCCAATTTACCAGCGACTAAGATTTCACCGCAGACAGGAGCGGATTACAGTAATTAATTAAGACCTGGAAAAAGTTCAAACTTGGGGCGACAGAAATTTGGTCCGGTTCAATGCAGCAAAAACTCAAGCAGCCACGTTTACCAAGATGGCCAATACGGTGGGCCCTGACATCAATATGGCAGGATCGCCCATTCTTTCATCCTCGTCAATCGGACTACTGGGCAGCAATATGTCCTGGTCTAACCACGTTGCTAACATCGCAAAATCAGCCTCCCAGAAACTTGATGCGCTATTTCGCAACAAAAAACTGTATACACCGCAGCTATTGCTCTTGCTCTACAAAGCGCAAATAAGACCGTGCTTAGAATATTGCTTACACATCTGGGATGCCGAACCAAAGCACACCCTAAAGCTGCTGGATTCCATTCAGAAGAGAGCTGTGCGTCTCGTCAGCGACCCGGAATTGACTCGGAATCTGGATAGTCTGGAGCACCGCAGACATGTGGCCGAGATGTCCCTGTTTTACAGATACTTTCACGGCAGATATTCCGAGGATCTGGCCTGCCTCATCCCGCCCCTGGCCACGCCTGTCAGGTAGTCACGACAGACGGCAAGAGCGCATCAGTTCGTCGTACAACTAGAAACACCTAGAACGTCGCTTTACAAGAATTCCTTTGTCTGACGCACTCCATCATTGTGGCACTCACACCCAGGACATCTGTTTCCCTCCAATTACAACCTACAACTATTCAAGAACTTTCTTTAATCTTACGTTTTTTAGATGATGGTTCCTTTGCCAAAATACTTCAAGTATTTGAGAAGTATAAGAGAAGGCGATATGACTCCTCCACCCCTGCAACTAGTTACGCCATTTGAGGGAATTCAATAGGCTGATGGTCCTGAAGTTCGGTTCTTCTTTCCCTTTGTACAACCAACTTTTGGCACCGTTTTCAGTATAGCAGGTAGGCATAGCTAAGGACCAGAAATCCATATATAAGAATGGTCCAGATGGAAGGATTGTTTAAAACTTCGTCGGTCATAATGTAAGGCATTGACAATTATTTGGGTCTTCAGGTTCTGCAGGCTATCGAGTTTCAAGTAATCTAAATGTAGGCTCAAGTTTAGCGTCGCCAGTGGACTTTAAGCCCCAACAATTATATGAGGAAAGAGGACTGGATGAACAAAGATATGAGTTTGCTTCTGATCGCTTATGATGACTCTATTCTTGATGATAACTTGACATCCATTTGGAATTTCGGAAATGTATGTTCCAAGCACCAGTCGCAGTTTTTCTACTTGAGCATTACAATTGATTTTGGCAACTTCTTCTTTAGGAAAAGCGAATAACCACTGTTGAGAATCGGCCAACTGATTTATTGGTTCTTGGAAATGTGTTTCGATTTACTTGCATGCGGAGGTGTCTTTGAAGATGACAGCAGGCTTACCGCGCATGGATTAGATTCTTCAATGTCTTCTAGTCCTTGAGAGGGTTGGGCAATGTGACTCCATCCAGTGAGTTAACTCATTAACTCAGACTCTTATTATAGAGTTAACTCGGAGAGTTGACTCAAATTGAATCGAATGGTTTCAGAATTTAATCGTCTTTCGTCAAGCTAAGTTAATGGATTCACTTGAATTTGGAATAAAAGAATATTCTCATTTTTTAGATCTAGATAATAGGTATTCGGTCATTTGGTTATTTTCTATTCGATTTGATTCCTTCTGTTAATGAGTTATTTGATTATAACTGTTCTGTTTTAATTTATATTATTTATATTTTGTTGGTTTAATTCTCATTTTCTCTGTAAGAGAAAATATTAGTTTGTTTTTATCACAAATAAAGTCGTTTCTCTGGCAGATATTCGCCTCAATTGATTATATAATCCGGCATTATTCCAGTCAAGTGTGGAAAAGAGTTATTTATCTACTTAAGCGATTACGAAAAGAAACAGGCACAAGAACATCAATCAAGACGACACGAGTGTTATTAAATCGCATGTTTTATTTATATTCATATCTATACCTCATACCAATATCAAAAACTAACTTTCATGTATCTATTTTTCCTAATCAATAAAATTTGAAAAAACTAATCTAATGGTGGGCAGATGGGCTCATTTTAATGATTCGAATCTCATGATCCCATGACCCAAATCATATTTGGAAGCCAAAACACCAAGTGGACTACCGACTATCTCTATCTGTCCCTTTACGTCGGTCGGTCCAAACACAAACACACGAAAGAGTCGAGAGTCATGGAAATAAAAACGAGTCGAGGGAGCCAAAACACCGAGTCGACTCCTGGCCCGTCGCGTCGTCGGTCGGTCCAAACGTTCAAACACGAAAGAGTCGAGAGCCATGCAAATAAAAACGAGACGATGGAGCCAAAACACCGAATCGACTCCCGGCCTATCTCTATCTGACCTGTCGCGTCGGTCGGTTCATACACGAACATACGAAAGAGTAGAGAGTCATGCAAATAATAACGAGACGAGCAGCTCAGTGACTACCTTAAACGAGTTGACTCTTCGGGTTAACTCACTCGCGAGTTACCCACCTCTAGTTCTTGGACGTTGCAAAGGTGCTGTAACTTTGTGACCTTTTGACAAGCCTGGTCTTGGTATTCGTAGTGAAATTTGTTTTTAATTAAATACTTATTTCGAGGCAAAACAACCTTCAACTAACACTGGGAAAATGTCGGTGCACAATACAAATAATTGAAAAAGCTAAAAAACTTCAGAGGTTGTAATTAATGTGTAATAAATGTGTTACTCTGTTATTTAGAACAAAACAATTAATATTTATTATTTTTTCAAATAAAATAACCTTTTCAAGCTCTGGATTGAGAATCATTTATTCGGAACCTACCCTTTTTTGTGACGTAAATAATTCACTTAAAGGATCATCAGTTTTTATGATGCTTGGATGCATTGTTTTTAATTTATAAAAAGTCATAGTTTTCATTGTCCTGGAGAATTGAATCGATGATTTTATAAACATTAATTTGTTAGTTAAGTGTGTCCTTGATATACATGGAATTTTCCCTGTAAATGGTTTTTTGTACTATATAGCATATTTGATAAATTTTTTCTTGAATTAATTTTTCGTGCTTGCCAACCTGATTTATCATAGATATGTTCTATATTGTTATGGAGGATTCATGTTTTACCTTACAAATGTTTCGGTTTTCTCTCCAATTAGAGCCGCTTGCTCTGGCTCCAGGGTGTAAACAGCACAAGTGCTAGTTAAGTGACCCTAACGAAGCTGAAAAAATCAACGGAAACAGGGAAAATACTCAACGTTTTGAGGAACAAATCTGCCCCCGTTGTCAAGAACGAACAAATCTAATTATTAATTTTACTAATAGCATTAATTGATAGTGAATTTTGTTTTAAGATGTTTTTAGTTTTTAGTCTTCGCTGGTGAGTGTTCTACTTGTGAAATTGTAATTTGATTAGCGCCAAAATTTACAGGGCTTTCCAGAATTAGGATTCCGACAATAGGATCCTGGTCATTGTCAGACTGATTGGTGTCACCTTGGTCTATATCTTCATGCTCTCAAGATGTTGATTTTCATCTTCGAGTTCTTTGTTGAAATCTTCTATTTATTGTTTAAGAATAAATCCGTCCTGACCTCCCTTAATATGTAATTCGATGCGTGACAATGCATTTGAGTTGGTGTTGACCTTGCCCTTTTTAATTAACATCTTCGCACGCACACACACCGCCCGTCGAGCGCCATAGGATCTCCCTTTAGTGTGTGTGCTACTGCTATAAAAAAAAGTAGGCAATATGGCAAGAAACCTAAAAACGAAGCTTTAAAGATTAGGGAGGAATTTACAGAATATGTGAATGGATATGGCAGAGTTGCATGGCAGTAACTTCATTCACCACAAATCAGAAATCATTATTAGCAGGTTATAAAAAACTAAAGTACTCTATAATAATAACTATATTTCTTTTGGATAATTTTGATAGGTTTTGTACTTGGAATATATTATAGTTATTATACACGTTTGGCAAAAAATCTTTATCCATACGATTTTAATGCGATAACAGAGTACGTTAAATACGAGACTTAAAGTTAAAAAGAGAAAGAGACGGAATTCCCCTGGTTTCCCCTACTCCCCTTCCATTCAGCAACAAACGCGCGGACGCTCTCGCATAGGACGACCTTCGTTGGCGACGAAGACCACCGAGGCAGATCGACGAACTTTCTGTATTACGGCGTTGCCGAACTTGGTGAAAATTCATCAGATCAGGTGATTTTGAGAAGGTTTTGTTGATTGGTGAAAATTGTTTATTTTATAGGTCAAATCTGGTGATTTATGGAATATTGTACAATTTACATTTTTTTCTATGCGGATTGCAGTCAAATAAAAACCTCTATTGTATTGTACGTATTTTGGTAAATTTATACTATAACGGCATGCAACGCCAGCTGGGATTTTTTAGAGTTCGGAACTTCCCCGAAAACTGCGTTACCCTAAAATATAAAAATAATTCGCGTCTACCTACCGCAATTTTCAGCCTTCACGCATGCGTACGCGCTATTTCATATAATTTTCAAAGTTATTTTTTCTTCATTTGCATTGCATTGTCTTGGGTTAGATTGGGTTAATTTTGTTTGGTTGCGCCCCCGGAGCGAGCGAAGCGAACGGATGGGCACTTGTGAAGTGAAATATTAGAACGACAACAGTGGGCTGCTGCGAAATGAGCAGGTCCGAAGGTCGAAAATTTGCGATAGGTACACGCGAATTAAAAATAAAGTCCGAGCATCATATTTCCGCTTTGCTTGCGTTGAGTCTTGCTCTTGAATTATTTCCTTCCCCTACCTATTAATTTCGACATATTATTCGTCATTTAGGAATTTTGCAATTTAAGAAGACCCATTGTTGGCTCATTGCGTATGACGCTTTGTTCTACTGGTTTTTTTAAATTGTACTGTGTTGTTTGTTAGATAGAGAGTGTTGTTGCAAAATAGTAACATTGATACAAGTTTGGACTGCATTCAGGCAAATAAACGAAAATAACCAACATTGCTTTTGCTACAATATTCCAGATAAGCTTTTGGTTAAACGTTCTGCATTCATTTATAGTAAAAGATGAAGTAGTTGTATAAATATCGTATTCAGTTTAAATTTTTATTGAACAGGTATGTCATGTTAAGTTAAAGTTAAGTTTGCAATGCTAAACGGTTAATGTTTTCGTTCCATTGAATACATAGAACCATTCCTATTTTATTTTTCTTTTTAAATTAAGTTTTTAATCAGATTTGGGTGGAAATTATTAATTATTAATTTGTTTGTAACCAATTTGTTAAAAAAAACATAACTGCTGATCAAATCTGGTCAAATCTGACAACTTTTCAATTCGCAGAATCTGGTGAAATCTGACAATCGCCTGGCAACACTGTCTGTAAGCGCATAGAAACAGGTTATTTTATTTTGCATCATTTCCGCACAGCCTTTTGTAATCAATAATTTTAAAATCACTGTTGTATTTTCGGATAGAACAGTGATTAAAAGTAACTAAGAAACAAAGAAAATTTCGCAAAAATCGTAAAAATGAAGTATGCCAGAAATAATCTGTCCTCAGCGACGTGTCCCTTACTAAACTAAACTAAACTACTAAACTCGAATCGGACGGACGGACGGTCGCCGACAGCGAACGCCGAGTGACCACGCCTTGCTGGAAGGGGAAAGCTGCGCAAGGAATGGCATACGTTGTGTCTCTTTTTAACTTTAGGTCTCGTATCTAACGTACTCTGTTATCGCATTAAAATCCTATGGATAAAAATTTCTTGCCAAACGTGTATAGGCTTTAGATATAGATTTTGGATGATACTTGGGCAAGTTTTGAATGTCTTATTTTATATTGTTTACTTAAAGTAAGTAGGTAGGTTTCATGTTATGATTTTTTCTTTCTGTTCTTTTTAAATTCAAAAGATATTATTATTATTATAAGAAAAAATAACAGAAAGATACCTACTAGTTTATGTTTATAATCAAAATATATATAATTTTTGATAGAATACATTGGAATTAATTTAATTATGTATTTTTCTGGCGCATTAAACAGGAAATCCATAATATTTTGTTTGAAGTCATCTAATATATCTTCGTGATCAATTTTATCCATTTCCTGATTGGGGATTCTGAAAAAAAATCATACTTAATAGTGATATACTATAAGGTTTCTTAGTTTTCCAAATTTTAAGTCTCAAATTATGTTTAAAGAAATATTTAAATCAGTAATAATTAGTGCGGTCTTAGTTTATGTTGTCTGTTAAATTTTGTTTAATTTCCTATAACAATTTGCATTTTATTTTATTTATACTTCATTTTATATATCATCAAAAATGTAGCAAATAATTGATAGAGAATGAGCCAATTTTTATAGAGAAATTGGATCTTATAGCTTTATACTTAAAAAAAGTAATATAGAACAACATAATGCTATGGTGATGCTCGGTTATATAGTGCGAAAGTATTATTCATATAACAGAGTTATCCAGTTATTTTGTTAATCATCCAATAACAAAATCAGAATTCTTCGGATTGAACCATGTTGAAGTTGAATTAATTCAGATATTTGGCCTAGGATTGGAAGAAGCATTTTTTACTTCACAAGATCAGAACATTGAGCTGAATGAATGTTCCTTGAATGTATGCAAAAATTAATATAATTCCACTTTGACAGAGTCCAATTTCAAGAACCATGGTTTCTTGAGGTACTCTTTGATTTTAGAACCTTATTTTATTTGATATGGAGAACATTAAGCCATTATACTGTTAGATTCTACTTGAAACATTTAAATTTAGCGTTCCTCGGTCGCTCACGCACGTGTGCCAGGTAGGAAGCAATGACGTTGCCACCGGCAGTCACTGCCTCACATTGACAGGGAACTACAAATCGGCCTGAATTTAAGAGAAAAATCTCTAAAAATCTACAAAAACTAACAATACTATTAATGAGAAGTTATATGAGCGTTAGCCTGACGGCTATTAGGGAGACCGTTTCTTGCATTTTTAATAAGAGTCGTGACACTTAACTGACCAAAACCTAAATTAGGGTTTGAAACCTGCCTCGTATTGACCTCTTCCAGAGTTTTTGTGGCTGTTTCTCTAAATGGCTTTCCTTCTTAGTGATCGCTCATAATTTTCTTTTTTTAGGCAGATTGAAACAACTTGAAGCTCTTGACACTGACTCGCCAAGAGATTCACTTGGAAACTTTATATTTATTGGAGATCCTATATCTAAGATTTCAATGGGCTCAATATCATCATCATATAAAATCTCAGGTCAAATTTATACGTCAGTATTCTAGAATGAAAAATTAATATTGTACAACATCGCATTACTGCCTTGTCTTAATTTATAACGTACTGATATTTATCCTATTATTATTATTATTATTTCAGATATATTATAAGCACTGATAATTAATAACTTACTTCTGTATTTTGATACTCATAAGTTTTTGTCAGATTTGATTTTCCTTGACTTGCAGTGATACCATGGCGCCCAATGGAGTTTAAACGATTAAAATGTTACCATTTAGGTATATACAATTGGTCTGTCGATGTCTGAGACACTTTAGTTTTTTTTGAAGCTCATTTAGATAATTAGTTAGGAAAATGGCCGACGATGAAGACGTGGTGTCGGTACCGGTCTGCAAATTTTGTAAATCTCGAGCAGTAAAACAACGAGTCAAGTGTAAAAATTGTCAAACATACTATCACACATCGTGTGCGACTAAAAAAACAAAAAAATGCTGTAGTAGTGAATGTCTGAAACCTGAAAAGCAGAACGAATTAATCAAAGTGCTAGGTAACCTTGAAAATCTACAAGGTGAATACGCAAATATGGAAGCAGACGGAGACGTGGAAAATCGCAAAATCCTGTACCTAAGAAGAATCAACAGGGAATTGGAGGAAAAAAATGCCCTTCTAGAAGAAAATTGCGAGTTGTGGAAAGATCGAGCCATGCAACTCCAAGAAAAATGGCAGGAAAATGGCGAGCAACAGGAGACGCGTCATCAGCTATTCCTTCTCCCCTCACACGACAAGTGCAAGGTTGCCAAACCAGCGGTGGCAACAACTACCAACAACAAACCGGCAACTCGCTCCAACCACAGGAAACAAATCGGTCCGGCGCTGTCTCTGCTAAGCAGAACCCAAGACAAAATCCGGCAACGATGGAAGAGCCAGTGCCTGAAAGAGAAGACTTTGTCCAACAGATGAAGCGTGGATTTAAAAACGGGTCAAATGACATGACAGAACAACAACAACAACGTAACAAACATAACCTCCGGCGAAAAGTCGATCGCAAAATTGGCTCCAGAGAGGACTTCGATGAATTCCAAGCAACCAAACCAATCAACAAGGATAAGAGGATATGGCTCTTCATATCCAAAGTGAAAACCCACTTAACTGAGGACACCATAAGCAACTACATCTCCAAACATGCAAACACATGAAAGGACCGGATTACAGTTAAGGTTTGCGAGGTAAAATCCCTAATCCTACTCAAACTGTTTTATGGTGGGAGTTGATCCTGTTCTTCAGGACAATGTCTATCAGGAGGGCTTCTGGCCAAGTGGTATTGCATTCCAAAGATTTAACTTCTCAATGGGCAGAAATTTTTTAGTGAAGGACAAACAACTAATCCAATCCCCGGGACTAGAGCGAAATCAAAATAAAACAAAATCTAATCTGCATCTCCGAATTCTCCGTTTAAATATCCGTTCCATAAGGAATAAGATAGCTGAAATCGAAACCTTTCTTGAAACAATTGAAGCCACGAAACAATACGACGTGCTCTGTTTTAGTGAACACCATCTAACCAGCGACGAAATGAACATTTGCAAGGTGCAAAATTTTGAGGTTCAATCATTTTATGCCAGGGATCAGAAAAAATGTGGTGGTACCATGATTATGACAAAGCCCATGACGAAATGCAAACCAATGGACGCAGTGAACAACATGTCAGTGGAATCACACCTCGAACTGTCCGCTATAGAACTGAGAGACTATAATATGGTAATCCTTACGGTCTATAGTCCTCCAAATGGAGATTTTAATGTTTTTTTGAATGTTTTGGAAGACACACTGCAGCTTATTCTGTATAATTCTTACAAATATTTAATTATAAATGGAGACTTCAACATAATTTTCAACTCTAACAATCAAAGGAAAAAAGAACTTATTGATTTGACAAGCAGATTTGGTCTGGCTCAGCAAATCTCTTTGAACACAAATCGGATAAATTGCATCGATAATATTTTTGTAAACTTCTACATGTTCTTACGGGGGTATATGATCCATTATTGTCCGATCACCTAGTGGTTGATATAGCTGTGGAGGTGAGTAGAGTGGCCCCTGTGATTAGCTATCATGAGAGTAGACCGATTACAGCTAGAGGTATGAATGCAATGTATGAATATCTGGAGAGACAGGATTTCAGTTTTCTGGGCAACCAGGGGGATATTCTCAATGTTGAAAATAAATTCAATGCATTTTTGCTTATCTCAAAGACGGGGATAGACTTCTATTTCCCTGTAGTAAAAAAGAAAAATCATACCTCTAAAATACACTGGTTAAACGACCGTCTGAGAAATATGCGGGAAATGTTACGTCTTCTTACAGAATTCAACGAAAATAGGCTGAAAATCTGAAAATTTAAAGCAGCTTATAAAAGATTTTAAAAAGAACTACACACAAAGCGTAAAAAATGCAAAAAAAGGAAGGTTATACCAATTACATTATCAATTCCTCAAACACGACTAGGGCATCCTGAGAGGTTGCAAATACCTATAGGGGCAAAAGGGACGCTTCCAAAGGGGATGAAAACATATCGCCAGACGATTTTAATACTTTTTTCGCAAACATTGATCAGGAAACACTAAAACAGATCTTGCCAACAGATAAGAGTCATCGGGAGTACCTAGCCATGAAAGACATAGGAACTAAATACAAATTCAGGTTTAAGGAGGTAAGTTACAATCAGGTAAGAAACGCCATAAACTCGCTCAAAAACAAGAGCAGCAAAGATATTTATTATATGAACGTCCCCATGATAAAACAACTAAAAAATCTCTTAACAATTCCCATCACTAAACTAATTAATCTTAGCATTAAATCGGGTATCTTTCCAACAGGGCTAAAAAAATCGAGGGTAATACCAGTCTTTAAAAAAGGGGATAAAACCACCCTAGGTAACTATCGTCCTATTTCATTGGTGCCAGTCATATCCAAAATCTATGAGTGCCTGCTAAAAGAGCAATTATATGAGTACTTTGAAAATCACACCATATTCACAAACAGCCAGCATGGCTTCAGGCAGGGTAGATCCACAGTGCTGGCGGTTCTCGAGCTTCTGGGATGTATAGTCGGCGCTTTTGAGGAGAAGCACCATGCTGATATGGCTTGCTGCGACCTGTCGAAGGCGTTTGACTGTGTGTCTCACGAGATACTTTTGGATAAGCTGGAGTTCTATGGTGTTGAGCGTACTAGCCTGGACCTTATCGGCAGCTACCTAGGAGACCGTAGACAAAGGACAGAGCACAATGGTAAGGTCTCAAGTGAGTGGGCAGAGGTGAAACACGGTGTACCTCAGGGTTCGGTGCTAGGTCCTCTGTTATTCCTGGTTTATATTAATGACATTAACACTGCCTCGCCAGACACTAGAGTGTAGTTGTTTGCGGATGACACGTCTATCCTGGTTACGACTTACATACCCGATTTAGATATAAGTTCCGAATATGCCTTTTTGTCCGAAGCGACCTTTCATGTCACCGCGAGGAAATACTCGAACCGAACAACCTTGACGTCATGTGGCCCAAGTTCACCGCCAAGGGATTAACCAAGTTTATATGTTGTCTCTATCGCCCTCCGAGCGATAGAGCCTACCAAAGCTTTTTCTCAACACTAGCTACCACTTTTGACTCAATACAGGTCGATCACCCCAGTTCAGAAATAATCGTTCTGGGAGACTTCAATGCCCACAACACCAACTGGCTCAAACATCACAACAAGACCGACAACGAAGGTAGAGAAGCTGAAGCATTTGCTATCAGCTGCGGGCTTACTCGACTTGTAGACGAACCAACTCGAATCTCAGAGAGGGGCGAATTCGCCGCCCTTCTGCATCTTTTTCTGACCCCCAATGCTGACCAGTACAAGGTTACAGTTGGTCCACCATTAGGTACCACCGACCACAAACTTATTACAACGGTTTGTGAATTGACACTCATACAGAAGGATCCACCATTGCCTCGCAAAATCTGGCATTACAATTCTGCAAACTGGGACGATCTAAGGCAGTTCTACCTAGATTTTCCTTGGCTCGACGTCTGCTTTGCCACTGACGACCCGTCAGACTGCTGCGAAAAGATCATGCAAGTAATCTCCTCAGGAATGGAAGCATACATCCCAAATTCCATCAAGTTACCATCAAAAGGAAAGCCCTGGTTCGACAAAAGATGCGAAAGAGCTGTAGGAAGGAAACAGCAAGCCTATAAGTACTGGCAGCAAAATCAGACCGCTGAAAATCGCAATTATTTTATCGAAGCGAGAAACGAGTGCAAGCGTGTGATCGACGAAACTAAGGACAAACACAATCAAAGGATCAGGAATAAACTTTTGCAATGCCCCAGTGGTTCCAGGAATTTCTGGTCGGTAGCAAAGGCAGTAAGTAACAACTTTACAAAAACGGCTCTCTCACCTTTGACGGACGAACGTGGCATCACGGCGACTACGGCCAAGGAAAAAGCAAACATGCTCGCCAAAATGTTTTCATCGCACTCTACCTTAGACGTGCCCCAAGGCAAGACTCTCCCCACTATACCGAACATCAACACCACCATGGCAGAAGTCAAGTTTTCTCATCGTGATATTCGCAAAATCCTTAAAGAACTAGATACGCAAAAGGCATCAGGACCGGACGGAATACCTGCAATCCTGCTAAAGAACTGCGCCAACGAACTAACACCCGTTTTTTCCAGGCTTTTTTCTCTTTCTTACAGAAAAGGGATTTACCCATCCTCTTGGAAAGTCGCTCGAGTGCAACCTGTTCCAAAAAAAGGCAAGAAAACCACGCCCTCAAACTATCGCCCAATTGCCTTGCTTCCAATAATCTCCAAAGTCATGGAACGTGTAGTCAACCAGCAACTACTCAAGTACCTCGAGAGCAACAGAATAATCAATACGGCTTTCGCAAAGAGAGATCGACAGGAGATATATTGGCCTATGTCACTCATATATTGAGTAGGGCAATTGAGAACTACGGAGAGTCTCGAGCGATTGCGTTGGATATTTCAAAGGCATTCGACAGAGTTTGGCATGACGGACTGCTCAACAAACTGCCGTCCTTGGGACTGCCCGCCTCTCTCTGCAGCTGGCTGGCCAGTTTCCTTAAGAACCGATCCCTACACATTGCAGTCGATGGACACATATTAATGACCTGCTGATCCAAACGAATAATCCTGTTTACAGTTCTGCAGATGACAGTACCCTTGTCTCCCACTTTAGATCAGAGAAACCCTTACCAGCGACTGAGACTCATCAGCGCAGACAGGAGCAGATTACAGCAATTAATCAAGACCTGGAGAAAGTTCAAACTTGGGGCGACCGAAATTTGGTCCAGTTCAATGCAGCAAAGACCCAAGCAGCAACGTTTACTAAGAGGGCCAATACAGCGGGCCCTGACATCATTATGGCAGGATAGACCATTCCTTCATCCTCGTCAATCGGGCTGCTGGGTGTCTCGGTCAACAGCAATATGTCATGGCATGACCATGTTGCTAACATCGCAAAATCAGCCTCCCAGAAGCTTGGTGCGTTATTTCGCAACAAAAAACTGTATACACCGCAGCAGTTGCTCTTACTGTACAAAGCGCAAATAAGACCGTGCTTAGAATATTGCTCACATATAAGGGGTGCCGCACCAAAGCATACCCTAAAGCTGCTGGATTCCATTCAGAAGAGGGCTGTGCGTCTCGTCGGCGATCCGGAGTTGACCCGGAATCTGGATAGTCTGGAATATCGCAAAGAGAAGAAAGACTTCGTATTGTTCGAACAGCAGCTGCCATTATTGTCGAGGATATTCGGGGGAAAATATACAACAACTCCCAATACCCCCACCAGATGGGTTTCTAGAAGGCGTGGCTGACCTAATTCCTGAGACTCTTAAGCTGTTTGCAGATACTGTCGCACTAGATAAAAAACGTGGTGATAGGGAAAAATGGAAAAAGAAATCGATGGCTATTGCACATAGCTTGATTAGCGTGGTGAGGCCATCGTCCTTTGTATCACCACTACAAGTTGGTCTGGCAGCATTCGTATATAAAAAATATGGCTCGCACAGGTTAGTTGATTTGCTGTCATCCTTGGGATTCTCTTTGTCGTACTCCGAAGCAACACGTCTCGAGATATCGTCAATAATTCGTCCCTCAATTGAACTTAACAACAATGCCCTCTTTTAGATGGTATACGACAACGCCGATTTTAATGTGCAGACGCTTGATGGACGCAACACGTTTCACACAATGGGGGGCATATTATGTGTAACATCAAAATCTGCAGTGGCCCCTGATCGTCCAACAACAACTGACAGCTGATCAGGTAGCAAGTGTTGGAGCCGTTGAACTGAAACCATTTGAACGGACCAACAATTTTGGATTGGCAGGAATCAAGATCAAGGATATCAGTGAACTGTTTCCACAAAGTAAAATTGTTGTGCCATTATTGTCTCATGTGGTGTGGCTATATTGCAAGCATATGGAGTTTCAAGGCTTTGGTGGATGGAACGGATTTATGGAAGAAGTGACGAGATACATGCCTTATGAAACCACACGCATAACCAGCCAACCATTCATCAACGCTCCTCCAAGCAATTATGATACGATCTATACAGCGTTGTTGAGTGGTGCAGAAAAGACCAAGTCGTTAGGTCAGACATTACATTTCATTACATTCGATCAACCACTGTATCTGAAAGCTCGAGAGATAATTGCATCTCGTGTGGGAGACTCTGAATTGTCCAACGTAATAGTATGACTTGCGGGCTTCCATTTGCTCATGCCCTTTAGGGGGGCTGTGGGGGTACATAAGGAATGGCACATCTTGAACCCACAGCTAAATTATGGCTGCAATATTTGGAAATGGTGACGTTAATGATGAAGTTCATTTCGTCTGAGAGAATGGGTAATTGGCACCTTCACCTGGAAACCATAAGCAACATGATCCCATATTTCCATGCAAGTGGGCATTACCTGTACGCCAAGTGCGCCCACTTGTACCTCCAGGATATAACGGATTTGAAAAACATTATGCCACCAGAAGAGTTTGCATCTTTCACAGCTCAAGGGGGCTTCATGATTCGCCGAACTGAGAAGTTGTGGAGTGGCACATGCAGTAACATGGCCATTGAACATTTTTAATGAAATAAATGAAAACAGATGGGGGGCTGACCCGACACCGTGGAGTAAGCGATGTCATGTAGCCGAGATGTCTCTGTTTTACAGATACTTTCACGGCAGTTGTTCCCAGGATTTGGCCCGCATAATCCCGCCCCTGGCAACTCCTGTCAGACAGTCCCGACAGACGGCAGGAATGCACCAGTTCGTCGTTCAACTAGAAACACCTAGAACATCGCTTTACCAGAACTCCTTTGTCTGGCGCAATGCATCACTGTGGAACTCACTTCCAGGACATCTGTTTCCCACTAATTACAACCTACAAATATTCAAGAACCGTGTCAATCAACAACTTCGCACACACACCGCTCGTCGAGCGCCATAGGATCTCCCTTTAGTGTGTGTGCCACTGCCATAAAAAAAATCGTAGAGTGTGGGGAGGACCTTACCACCCTTAAAGTGAGAGTAAATGATTGTGTGCATGATCTGAATAAATGGTTTAGAGCAAATAAACTAACATTAAATGAATCAAAGACAGAAAAAATTGTATTTAGCCTTCGGGAGGTAGCTGAAGCAAACGCGGAGGAAGTGAGGTTTCTGGGCATATACCTTGACCCGAGCTTAAAATTTGAAACACATGTAGAACATGTGGCGAAACAACTCGCAAAAAGTATTTTCCTATTAAGAAACCTGACAGGTATCATGCCTTGCTGCTTCAGACGTACTATGCTATCTTCCAGTCGGTGGCGGTGTATGGCGTTTTGGTCTGGGGTCACTCGGCACATCTTCACAGAATCTTCGCACTACAACGAAGGGCTATCAGGGTGATAGCGGGTATGAGGTATAGAGATGACGTAAGGACGACCTTCATAAGGCTAGGAGTTATGACCTTGCCCTGTTGTTACATATATGAGCGCCTTCTGTACTGTCATAAAAACCTGCACCTTTACAATCGGAATCAACTTTACCATCAATACCCTACCAGTCAGGGAAACCTTATAAGGTTGGAATATCTGCGACTGGAAAAATCACGCATCATGGTCCCTATCATGGTCCTCTATTCTACAACAAACTTCCTATGGTGATTAAAGATTTGCCAGAGACACAGTTCATGGGTGCTGTCAAAAATATTCTGACTCAGAATGCCTGAGTTTCTCAACTATATATTTTAATTTGACTTAAGATTGCAGTGTGTCTTCTATAAACAATTTTAGTTTTAATGAGTATTTTATTATTTCTATTTTTTTTAATAAGTTTTTAGTAGTAAAAATTTTAATATGTTTTTAGCCTCAGTGGTTATGTTTAATTTCATGCATAACCCAGTTTGGAAAATTTCTTTTAACACCTCTGTACACAATAAGGGGAATTTGGACTAGTAAAGCCATGTATATTGTATTGTAGTGTTATTCAAATTTGTTACTTTGTACAATTTTATCTCTGTAGATTATAATATTACTATTGACTTATTGATGTGTGTAAGCAAACTTTTTTGTATTAGGCATGAATAAAGAATTTGATTTTGATTTGATTTGGTACTGCGTTCGTAACCCATGAATTTTAGTTTGTACCTCTTCAATAGTTTTTTTCAATTTCTTGCATATGTCTTGCATTGCATCCATTTGGGCATTTTTGTTTTTATACTCTGAGGTGGTAGTTACATAGAGGCATTTATGATCTTCGTATAACTAAATAAGGGCATGTACTGCCTCTCTTGACCATGTAAATTGTGAATCTCTAAAATTAAAATGAAAGAGGAAAAATCTTATGCTTTATTGTTACTGTAGGTAATATTCCAGGCATAACCCGAATTACGTTACTTCCTGAATTTCAAAAAATGGTTATATTAATGCATGGGTTAGTTTAGGATGCTTAGCAAAAAAAACCATGCGCATACTTTAATAGCTCTTTGTTACTACTAAATCGAGAATTGTAAAAAACTTTAAAATGATTTATTTCTCTTGCTGACTATATTTTATTTCCTTATATTCCTTTTTATACAAGCGTCTAGCCTCTGCGGTATAATTATTCGCAATCATGCGCAGTTGCGTTTCAGGATCAGCTCCTCTACTTGTGATACGGCGCGCGGCCCAGGTCCAACTGCGCATGATTGCGAATAGTTGTACCTGCAGAGGCTAGACGCTTGTCATTTTTATTTCGTTCAATTTAACATTTATTTGCTACACTAAAGATGTTATTGCCGTTTATTTCTAACTCCGTAATATGGATGTTTCAAACATTTTGGAGCTAATGTAAATACTGTCGTTGAATGACGAGATATTCTTACAGCATTTGCAAGAATGTGGATTAGTGAGGAGAACAATTCGATGTCCGGTTGTTCATTACGGTCGGAATTGTTCATTACAAAAACACATACTCCTTGGGCATGACCTTTCGTTGCCCTGCATGCCGTAGACGCTATTCAGTTCTGAAGGGCTCATTTTTTGAAGAATGTAGAATGCTAACACGAACTATATTTTTTTTAATGTGGAAATGGTCATGTGAAATTAGGTCCGGATCTGCATCTATGTCTGCTGAATATTCTCGTGTTTCTGTTGTCCAGCAGTACAGATTTTTCCGAGATGTTTGTTCGTGGGAATTATTGAGGAGAGATCACTTGTTTTTACTTGGTAAGAATAGAATGGCTCTAGGTACCATTAAGACCCACGGAATCTAACGATAATGTTCTTTCTTTAGATAACATTTTCAAGCGTTGATATGGGTTGAAGAAAAACAAAGCGAAAAGTGGAATTGTGAGCGAGGGTACCAGGGGCTTGCCAATTTGAACGGTATCTTCCCGTATATACACCAGACCGTGTAAATCCCCAAACGGGGGTATGTAAAAACCAAGTGGAGGGATATTGGCATCTCCAATCATTCCAGAATACATTGATTAATTCATGAGGCGGCAGGCCTACGGAAATACGGCATTCTCTCGCTTTCGTAATTTAGTACTTCAAATGTCCCAAAAATATACTTTCTGACTTGTTTATAATTTTTAGGGTATTCTGTGTATGTGTGAGAGAAAAAGATTTTGAGCATTGTTTACTTGGCGCTCTTATTGGCTACCACAATAATAAAAAAGCTGACATATTCTACGTTACTTCCCTTATCATCTCCTACACATTAAATGTTGCGCAAATGTTTCTACTTGTCATAAAAAAATCAGAAAATTTACACACTGCAGTTGTGTTAATTTCTATCGGATATGTTCCAAACTTACACTATCTCGTTCTCGCACACTCATTATTTCACATTTCTTCGCACGCACAACGGTCCAAAAGGATCTAGGGAACTTTATAATGTTTCCATGCAAAGGCTTTGGGCATGCTTAATGACGAAACAAGAATAGATAATAGTAGTTGCAAAAACTTTTCTTAAAACCGCAAATAAAACTGTTTTTTTTTGCACTCTAAAATGGTAATATTTCTGGCGCAAACGTCAACATAACACTATTTCTTAAATATGAATATCTATCTAGGTTAACTTAGCACGGCTCAGCTGTCGTACGCATAGGTGTTGCCAAGTGTAATTTCTGTTCGGTTCTAAAATACGGTCTCTTGTTGGATACAGTCAGCCCACACTTTATAAATAGATGGTGATTTAGAAGTATTTTGAATAATAAATAATAATAATAATACGCTCGTTTTTCGACGACCAAAAGTAAGAGAGACAAATGCGCCCTTGTTTGGTTCATGGTTTTCTTAGTTTGGGTTAGGGAAGAGGCAAGTGCGCGTGGCGCGCTTTTCTTTTTATTTTGGTTACTTAGGGTTAGTCTCGGTTAGTTTTGGTTAGTCGGGGTTAGTATATGTTAGTATGAGTTAGCTTTGGTTAGTCTGAGCTGGTTTTGCTTCCAGTGTGGAGTTTGACTGGTCTCCCATCTGGCGCATCCCCAGGTGATGGATAGAGGAACGCCCTCCATATATGGAGGGTACCGGGGAATAAATACCCGGGAGGCTTTTGACCCGTAGCGGGCGGCCGCCGACATAAGGGGGGGGGGGCTCTTAGCCGTGGAGAAGGCAGCCCACCTAGAGAGGGAAACGCGAAGGAAACCAAAAAAACAAAAATGGCAATGGCGGACAGTGAGACAAAAATACCCCAGCAGGATACGGCTAAGTGCCGAGAATTCCTCCCTCCGGATTCTGAGGGGGGGGGGCAACAATTCGCTAAACCAAGAGGTAGAAGACCCATGTAGAAGAACAGATTCTGATAGTTTAACCAGAACTCCACTTAGACTCAGAGTAGCGTCCACTTCAGACGTGATAGAAATCGACCATATCTCAAAGACAAAATTGGTAGGGGAACCTAAGGACAGGATAGCAATGATGAATGCGCTGGCCACGAGTATATCAAAAGAACAGCTGAAGAAAAAAAATAGATATGAATATAGATCTGATGGATGGAAATATTACTCCCTCCAAGGAGGGAAAAAAGTACAACGGGGCCCACCTACTCATGGATACAATAAAGATTATAACAAAACTCAGTAGAGAACTGTCAGGATTAATAGAGCAAAACACCAAGAGGGAGATCAAAGCCCTAGCGAAGAGACTGAATATGCAGACAATCACACTAAACGACACTTTGATACAAAGCTGGTTGGGGGAACGTAAAAAAGAACAGACGCCAAAAATGGGGATAACAATAGAAACCCAGCATGGTCCATATCAAGTACAATAAAACCAAACAAAGGATGCCATTGTAACCTCACTGGATGACAGGGTTAGCCTAAAATACTGGCAGGAAATAGGAGAGAAAGTTTGGGGCGAAAAGGTATACAGGACATACAGTAGTGAAGATAGGTGACCCACTAAAAACGCGGATAAATACGGTAAATGCAATACTTATAGAGCCGTCGAACCCTGCAATGGAACGTAGTATACAAAAACAATACCGGGATCGATACCACGAAATAGGAGACGAAACTAATAAGCTCGAAGCCTTTGAACAAATGCAAAGGTGCAGTTACGCAACAAATATGGGAAAGTCTATTCAAACTACGAAGAGAAACTGAACTTGATAAGAGGGTAGCCATACATTATGTTAATCGCATTAATGCGATCAGATTACACGAAATGGCAGAAATGATTTTCCATGATACAAATACCTATATTATCATATATACAAACAAACAAACTCAAGAAAATGAAATACAAACAAACACAAAGAATGAAAAAAAGACACATACGAGTTATGCGCTAATTACACAAGAAGGAAGCACATATAAATAATTACTAAACAAAATAAAATCCAATCTAAAAGGAGAAAGCGCAAGTGAAGCAATTAGAAGGGTTCGGCAAACTAATGATGAAAAGCTGCTAGTGGTTATGAACAAAGACATAAAGGCAGCACAACAGATTCAAAAGACCATAGAAAGGAACAATACGGAAGCCAAAATACAACTTAAGAGTGATGAACCTACATACACTCAAGAGATCCTATATATAGGAGGAATGCATCCCACTACAACAAAAGAAGAGGTCCTGCAGGCAATCAAAAACAAAATTGGAGATGAAGAAGGGGAACTCTGCCCAATGCGGGAGAAACTCTAGCGATAACAATAAAAACAAACCAGAAACTGTAGCTAACCTTACCCGTGTAGCCAGATTGAAAAACAACTGAAGGTAGAAAAATGTTTAAAATGTTGGTCATTCAAACACAAGACTCAAGATTGTGAAGGATAGGAAAGTGCTTTTTACAAATGCGGAAAAGAAGATCACCTTGCTAAGATATGTGAGAATTCAGAATATTGTCTCGGATGCGACGAACTCGGGCATAGGATTGGAACAATAAGATGTAAATAATTTAGGGAGGCACTCAATCTCACTAGAAAAGAATATGACGACTAATTTCTACACAATGAATAGACAGGCAAGGGAGTATACATCTGCAGAAAGTTCGGAAAACTCTGATGATGTGACAGGAAAACAAAAAAAATTAAGACCGCACGACAGAAGTGAAAACTTCAACAAGCGGGGTCATCGTTTGTTAGAATTTCTATCCGAGCCTTCCTTGCAGAGATACGGACGAAAAACGCCCCCCTTAAATTAGAGCCCCGGTCCCCCCTACCATACAAATTTCGACCCCGTACTTCTTCTTGTTCTTCATAAATTAATTATTTAAGTTTTTCCTTCTCCCCCCTCCCCTGGCCAAACGTGGAGGGGTACGGGGTCCCGTTTTCGTCCAGGATCTTCTTTTTACCCCGGCTACATTCCCTGAAAATTTCAAATCTGGAATGACTCAGAATCTACTCAGCTTATTTTTCACCGAATGTACGGGCAGAGGATTTCATCGTACTTCTACAAGATATCGAAAACAGTATAAAAGAGAGAAACTTAAACTTTATACTTGGAGCCGATCTGAACGCCAAATTTTTGGATCCACAGTGACAAACGAGAGAGGTCGCCTATTGGAGGACTGGATGACCAAAAATGATTTTGTGACAGCTAGTGATGGCCAGATACCAACATTTAGTAATTCCAATGGTAGCCCGTATATCGCCATCACAATCACGTCCCCCCGCTTTTATTAGTCAAATCAGAGAGTGGAGAGTAGATGAGTACGAAGAGAACTTTAGCGACCATAGATCTCTCAAATATCACATCGCAGAAGGTGAACAACACAATTTGATTCGAACAAGTAATAAAGGGTGGAAAACCACAACACACCTAATTCAGTGTTTCATAGGTCAATGTCCGTGGATATTCTATGTAATAAAACCTGACGGAGAAAGCGACGCAGAAGAAATTACGATGTTCATAGAAAAACAATGCAACAGAATCTTTTCAAAACTCCCACAAACATCAGGAAGTAAAACACCAAAATACTGGTGGAACTCAGAAATAGCGGTTCTGAGAAGAGGATGCTTATAATTGGCTAAAAAATATAAACTTAAAACCTGTAGGTTTAAAATCTAAAACTAAGTTTTAAAATTTTACCTCATGTAAACTCATATACTAGATTTTAAGGTGAATTTTTAAATGTGCTGTTAGACTGGGCCTCTTGAATCTTAACAGGGCTTATTATTATTTTACAACTTATATATTGGTACATGCCGCACCGATAGGTCTTGAAATTACCAGTTGCTGAATAGCAATTCAATAAACTAATTTCGTTAAATAATTATCATAAAATTAAAACATTTACGGATTTAGTTTTGCAGCTATTTCGGTTGTTATCAATCTATCGGAAATAATTTTCATTATTAATTATTACGAATTATTGTTATGATTTCGAATTACAATTAATATCTATTTTCATGATGGCGAAATTTCGTGGTTTGCAAGCACCTATGATATGATTTCTATTATGGGAAATGGCTGCTAGTTAAAGCCCATTATCACACCGGCGTTGTTATTTGATTGCAGAGGCAGGCACTGATTACTTATTCGTTTTCTTAGAACTAATTGTAGTTAAGAGTTAAAAAAAAATCTTTTTTTTTTTGAAAATCTTCCTAAGAATCGGTATTATAAATTCGACCCATTTTGGGAAATTATCGCGTTAATGAACAATAATTAGATTTTTTTGGGTTTTTTTTAGATAAATAATTTTAATAACCTCACAAAGTGTTGATTTTTTTTTGGCAAAATTAATTTAAACAACATAGTCACAAAAATATCTTTATAGAGGTAACAAAATTGGTAGGAAGGTTGGCAAGTAGACAATAGACAATTTTATTCATCTTTTCAGCTACACAGGTAGATAAGACATGTCAATAAATGGGATGATGCATCCCATCCGAAGTAAATTACCCAAGTAACAAACTCATTATTAATGCACTTAATGTGCAAAATGAAATGAATGAATGAAAAATGCACATAACTTAAAATAACAACAAAAAAATGCAATACATCATAAGTAATTAGAACAAACACATACATACAGCGGAAAGTTTAAAAGTTTAAAAGCATTAACATATCCTCAGTATAAAAGCTTCAAATTCAGCTACAGAATAGAAAGCTTCATTCAAAAGTATAGCTTTGAATATTTGTTTTTTAAAAAGTGGTAAGGTTTTAATTTTTTTAATATTTTCTGGCAACAAATTAAATAATCTGCAATCTACGTAATGACTAGTTTTTTTAATGTATTTATGATTATGTCTTTCTATACAAAACTTTTCCCTATTACGTGTCGGATAACTGTGATAAAAATCATGCGAAATAAAATTCTCCCAATTCTGATAAATATATACTAAAAGTTTGTATATATAAATGCCTGTTACTGTTAATATTTTTTTGTTTTTAAAAATATTCCTACAAGATTCGTTATATGGAAAATTAAAAATAAGTCTCATGATTCTTTTTTGTACCACCAGCACTCGGTCCAGATCATGCGCACCTCCCCAAACCGCCAGAGTATAGGACATTACCGGATAGGCATTTGCGTAGTAGACAGTTATAAGATTTGAATCACTAAATGAGTTACTCAAGGATTTTATCATAAAATAACATCTATTAAGTTTTGAGCAAACGGTATCAATGTGCAGGTTCCACTCAAGATTAGAATCAATCGTGATTCTTAAAAAAATTGGACTGGGTCTAACAGGTAAATTCGTATTATTAAAAAGAATACTTAAATTCATTGTTTGCGCATTTTGGTCTTAAATTCCATGGAAACAGTCTTTGATAGATTTATAATAAGGTTTTTTCTTTTACACCAATTTGAGAACTCAAACAATGTTATTCCAATTTTTTCTTTCAAAAGATTTTCATCCTTGGCTGAGATAACTATTGTCGTATCATCAGCAAACTTGAATACGATTCCACAAGAAATGTACTCTGGTAAGTCATTTATGAATAATAAGATTAAGCGTCCTAGAACACTGCCTTGAGGGGTCCCCAGGTCACAGTTTTCTATTCGCGACAAAATATTACCAATCTTTATATGAAATTTTCTGTCCTTCAAGAAAGATTTTATCCAGTGGTCCGTTTATATCTAACTTTTTAAATTTGTTTACAACAAATTCTGAGTCTATGATATCAAATGCCCTTGTTAGATCAAATAGAAGAGCTACTACTTTTTTATTGTTATCGAGTTTTGCATATATATTCTGTATAAAGTCGATTGCTGCAATCTCATTGGAGTGTTTTTCCCCAAACCCGTGTTATTGAGAGGTTATGACTTTATTTTTATCAGGAAAACTAGCTAGCTTATTATAGATAACCCTTTTGAAAACCTTTGAAAAAGAGCTAAGTAAGGATATGGGCCTATAATTTTTGACAAAAAGAGGATCACCCTTTTTAAATATAGGTATGATATTAGCCACCTTCAGTCGTGAGGGAAAAATTCCTTCATACACAGACATATTTATTAAGAGGGACAAGCAAACAATTACTTTAAAGGAACACTTCTTCAACAGGGCAACAGGTACCTCATCTGGTCCTGTTGATTTTTTATTGGGTAACTTTTTTTTATGGCAGACCTAACATCTTGTGGAGTTACTTCAGTATACTGAAAATTATCAACATTTTTTTTGAGATAGTGCATTGCTCCGATAAACCGTTACTAAAGTGGGAATTTTATTTACCTTTAACAACCGTAGATAAATAGCTGCTAAAACTATTTGCTATATCTGTCGGATCAGTAAGAGCAACATCATTTAAACATATTTGGTTGACGACCTTTTTTGAATTGCCCTGAATCTTTCCATTCAATGAATTAATTAAATTCCGTGGTCTTTGTTTTATTTTTTGAGTTATTTATTTTTTTTGTTAAAATAGGTTTCTTTTTATTTTTTAATTTTTATGTTAATTTCATTTTTAATTATTTATATTTATTTTTTAACTGTACATCCTCAGTACGATTCTGTCTCCAGTGTAAGTTTTTAAATTTTTTAAGGTCCTCTAGAAGTTCATTAGAAAATTTAACTTTTTTATTTTCTATTTTTTCTCAATTATCTCTTTCTTTCGACAACTCACTTGGAAAGACCAATTAAACGCATCAAAGAAGTGATCAAAGTTTCGCTCTATATCGGTCTGAGTAAAGTTCAATTCAAAGAAATTAAAATGAAAATTAAATTCGTTAATTGAGCCAGTACTAACCACCCTACGGCACCGAGCTGTCTCCCGTTGGTTTACTTCTGGCAGGGCGCTGGGTGGCCTTGGGAGCCCTTCACTCCGCATTTCACAGACAGCAAAGATACCGAACCAATTTAGAATAGATTTCTGCAACATAAGAGGCCTAAATACAAACATAAATTCGGTACACCAACATCTACAAGCAAATAGACCACACATATTAGTCCTTACAGAAACACAAGTATGTTCTACAACAACAACAGTGAACTACCTCTATCCTGGTTACGACTTACATACCCGATTTAGATATAAGTTCGGAATATGCCATTTTGTCCGAAGCGACCTTTCATGTCACCGCGAGGAAACACTCGAACCGAACAACCTTGACGTCATGTGGCTCAAGTTCACCGCCAAGGGATTAACCAAGTTTAGATGTTGTCTCTATCGCCCTCCGAGCGATAGAGCCTACCAAAGCTTTTTCTCAACACTAGCTACCACTTTTGACTCAATACAGGTCGATCACCGCAGTGCAGAAATAATCGTTCTGGGAGACTTCAATGCCCACAACACCAACTGGCTCAAACATCACAACAAGACCGACATCGAAGGTAGAGAAGCTGAAGCATTTGCCATCAGCTGCGGGCTTACTCAACTTGTAGACGA
>JAEQML010059334.1:0-28778 GCA_016904865.1 Pissodes strobi
CTTGTTTGGTATGCATGTATATCCGATGCCCTTACATAATTATTAATGTTTTTTCTCATATCTACTAATTTATTATATATAATTAGCCCCTACAGGGTCATTATCTGGTATGATTCAAAGTACGCCCTGCAGGAAATGTTCCATGATATACCAGCAATTGTTCGAATGGCAAATTTTTGCACTTTAAAGACCCTTTCCAAGTTTGTGATTGCACAGGAACCCCATGCCAGTATTCCATATTGAAGAACAGATTCAAAGAGAGCATGGTATGTCATTATGGCCGCTTTTATATTAATTGTTTGCCTAACCTTACGTATGGCATATATATTTTGGTTCAATTTGCTACACATGATGTTAATGTGTTTTGTCCACAATAGATTGCTATCCAATGTAATTCCGAGAAATCTGATCCCATCACCATTACCATGGCAAACAGTGTCAAAAAGTAGAGACTGGGTCTTGTCCACGTTCAGCAACAACCGATTAGGTCCAAACCAAGATTTAGCCAGTCGCAGCACATTCCCAAGCACCGTAGCTGGGTCCCCACCCCTTTCCAAACCAATGCCAAATGTCGCATCATCAGCATACATGATGGTGGTAAAGGTCTTCTCAGGGAATACGTAGGGTAAACACAGATCGGATAAATATATTTTTGGCAAATTTTAAAGGTAAAAAAAATAAACATGCAAATAAAAAATATGTGATTTAGAAAGTTCAAAAAAAAACAGAATTTTTCATAGTTTTATAATTCCTTTATACATTTTTAGTACATGAAAATTAGCATTCTTTAGAATTTTAGGTGTACAAAATTGAATAGGTGGTATCATGCCAGTGCAAACTATGTTAATGTACAGGGTGATCCCCTATAATGTCGCCCCCCTATAACTTTTTTATTTTAAGTGTCCCAAAAAAAATAAAAGTATGGTTATGTAGGTACTAAAAAATACTTTTTTTCTGCGTATAAAAAATATTGGAAAAATGATCAATATACAGGGAAAACCAAAAAGTAAATTTTTTTTCAATGGAACACCCTATATATGCATTTATTTTTCGATTCCTTGTAAAATTCTAAGCATATTTTATGTATGATGTTATGCCTCTAAAGTTAGTAGTTTCACGGCTATAAACAGTTGAAAATCGGTACTTTGGCTACTTTTCACCTTGGTAGCAAGAAGATCATTAGAGATGGAGTAATAGTATATTATATACCTAGGTTGAGAAGTAAGCCATTATTTACCGAGCACTTTTATATCCTGAGGCGCGTAGCGCCGAAGGATATAATGTGCGAGGTTAATAATGGCCTTCTCAACCGAGGTATATATAGAATTTTTTTTACTACTAACACTGATATATTACCATATTTGATTCGATTTGATTTTTATATTAGTCATTTTCTACCTATTTTTCAAATAGTTCGAAATATCAGGTAGCCTGGAAGTTCAGTTGTCTAACTGACAGATATCGTAACATAATCTCCTGACAGCTCCATACATACAAAGTACCTTCTTTCCATCTAAATTTTGACACAATCGCATTATTAATAAGAATATTATGGGGAGTCATGAAAAGTGAGTCATACTGTATATAATTTTTTTACTAATAGCACTGATGCAATCCTTATCATTATTTGAATTGATTAGATTTTGAAATTAATCATTTCCTACTAATTTTTCAAATAATATGAAATGACAACTAGTTGTCAAACTAACAAGTTTGACATTTTCCGTTTCCGTTTCATTATTGACCTAGGTTTTTTTTAATATTATTATTTACCTAGGGTGAGAAATGTTACTTCTCATTTGAGGAATGGAGTAAATAATGGTGATTTATCATGTTAGTAGTAAAAAAAATAAATTTCACATTCCTATCTTAACTTTTCAAGAGCTATCTGACGGTACTAACTGGCAGGCGGTACCATGGGTACCAAATCTGGTACCTCGGTAGGTACCATAAGTTAGCATCATCAGATAACTCTTGAAAAGCTAAGGTAGGAGTGTGAAATTCATTTTACTCCATCTCTAATGATCTCCTTGCTACCAAGGCGAAAAGTAGCCAAAATACCGATTTTCAACCGTTTATAGCTGTGAAACTATTAACTCTAGAGGTATAACATCATACATAAAATATGCTTAGAATTTTACGAGGAATCGAAAAATAAATTCATATATAGGGTGTTCCATTGAAAAAAAATGAAGTTTTTGTTTTTCCCTGTATACTGATAATTTTTCCAATATTTTTTATACGCAGAAAAAAAGTATTTTTAAGTACCTACATAACCATACTTTTAATTTTTTTGAGACACTTAAAATAAAAAAGTTAAAGGGGGGCGACATTATAGGGGATCACCCTGTACCTAAGTAAAAAAAAAATTAAATGGATTGACGAAATAGTGAATGCGCCACAAAAATTTCCACCTATATTGCTGTTTTTTTGGTTCTCCCTAGCTATCCCCTGCATATGGTCAACACATCAATAAAAATACACAAATATATAGAAGTTACATTAAGATTATCAAGTAAATTAGGGTGTATGGTGTAGCATTTTAGTCATTGTTATCAATTCTTCTACATACCTTAATGACCAACATATCTAGAATCCTCACGTCTTTGATGTCATTATGTTTGTAAAATTCCTCTCTAAGTCTCTGCCTGCACTGCTCTACATTTTTTGGCATATCAAATTGTTTTACTAAAATAAAGAATAATTAATTATAAAGTAAATAAATAAATATTTTATTATTGGACCAGCCATTTTAGATTTACCAAAAACCTAAATACACAAAAAGAAAAAAAAGACAATAATAACACAGAAAAAGAGAATGTTATTTTAAAAGAAAAAAATTTGCCAGTTGTCTCTTTAATGAGTATAACGCGTCATGAAAAAAGTCAAGCTGTACAACTGCACCAATATTATTGCTTCACTACAAAATCTTGTTAGACCAGAAGACATATATACCATAGTTTGTTCTGTGAAGGTGAAGGGGTATAAGGAAAAGAGTAAGGTGTCTTAGAGCTCTTTGTGGAACATATAGTTGAAAATTTTATATAGAGTGCATAGGTGTATACGAGAAGTCGTCGATTTTCCAAAGGCAATTTAAAAGCTTCAAAATTTAATCGCTAACTATGTCTTCTGCTCTAATGCCAAGCTTATAACCTGTGAATTTAAAAACTTTCTTTGCACACATTCAATCGTATTAACATTGTTTTTTTTATAGAATGGGGACCAGACAGGACAAAACACTCTAACACAGATCTGACATATGAGCAATACAATACCCTAAAGCAATCTATATTCTTAAAGTTACATAATGATCTTCGAATAAAACCAAGCAACTTCAAATAAGCCCTATTGGTAATGTGCTCAATATGTGTATTAAAATGTACATTCTTGTCAAAACATACTCCTAAATCTCCTGTAGTTTTGACTATCTCGAATTCTGCATATTAAATATATAATAACCAGACTTTATGAGTTCTTAGTTTAACAATGTAAAATATAGCCACAAGCCACAAGTGCATTTTGGATTTAATTTTGAGTAATACCCCTACGTTACATGTGGGTCCAGAAAGTGTGCCACTATAATAAAATTGATTCCAGTAGGCATGTTCTATGAGTCCATATAGTGCTTTTAAAATTTATATTGCCAATTCCAAATTGTTAATTACCATTAAGAAGAACAGATTTGTAAAGAAAGACTGATTGACCTAAAGAGTTAGAGGCTGAAATATGAGGAATATAGATAACATATCAAAAAGGTATGTATTTAAAATGAAATTGAAACAAAAAAGTAGTTCTAGTATTCCAGAAAGGAAGAAATGTAATGGTCACAAAACGTGCGCCTTTGCCAGATATCATTCTACAGCAATAACCGAGGGGTAAACCGCTGCCGAAAATGGTGTACAAATTCATGAAAATACAAAAAAAATACTGAAAATAGAACGAAAATACAGAAAATATCGAAAATACAAGGAAAATACGACAAATACAAGCAAAATACCGAAAATACAAGGAAAATACCGAAAATAGATGGAAATACTGGCAATAAATGCAGTTTGGCAACAGCGTCCAAACGGTTGGAATTACATGAGGCAACACAGCAATGGTTTTTTTCGGGTTGAGTTTGAAGTTTTCGTGGAGGTCATTTCGAGGTTTCCGTGCTATTTGTGCAGTTAGCCAGTTAGTGTATTAATCCCGGTATTGATCTTGTGTTTTTTGGCGATTTAGAATATTTATTATTAAAGGTAAGTGTTATTATTATTCATTATAATAATAATTAAGGTCAATGGCCAATAATAATGTACAAAATAAAATGGAAGTAAAATACCTACTAAGAACTTAGAGGTAATGCTCGAGATAATGTTTACTGTTATGAATCTAAAGACGAATCCGCTGAATTTGAATCATTACATTTAAAAGATTTTTCGACATCAATTAGTAATGATTATTGATTCACCTTATGTAGAAGTTAAAGTAAAAAGTATAACGGCAATAATTAAAAAATCATCATTGTGTTGGCTTTTAGATGAATCCAATGGCAGGCTCAGTACAGACCGTCTTCAACGGTTCATTACAGGAAAACCCTCCGGTAAAACAAAAGAAAAAGAGCCCAGAATTCGTCAACCCAAACCAGAATTAAAGCGGTTGAAGAGAGAAACTATGGACCAGTCATCTGGTAAAGATCGCGATGCCGATGATTCGAACGAAGACGATGGAGACCTAGAGCAAATGTCGGTCTCGAGTGCTTTATCAGAAACAGATGTTAATATCGAAACGGAAAAATATTATGATGTTAGTTATGAGCAACAGTGAGTGGTATATTGGAAGAGCCACAGAAAAGGTGGATAGTGAAAAATGCAAACCAAAGTTTATATGGCCTCGTCACGATGATTAAGATACAGTTGATAAAAGGCTTATATTTTATGGGCCAATTGAACTTATTGGCACTGGGCCTTTTAGTTAAAAAGGTGCGTTTTGCTTAGTATCCCTAAAAAATATACTCTCTAAGAAATATTTTGATTAGACAGCCAAGTATAGCACAAATACGTTTATAATGGTCATATAGCAATTTGTATTATTTTAAAAGTATTTTGTAAACTTTTATAGATAGACAGATAGATGTTTTTTTGTCCAATAATAGTACAATAAAATGTGTAGGACAAGTCAAAAAATTTCAAAAATAAATAACAATTATACAAATACATGCTGTAACACAATCAAACAAAATATACTAAAAAATAAAACGCAACAACAAACATAAATGACACTTACAAACACGGAAAAGGCCCCAACTTTATAAAATTATTTCATACGAATATTACTTAAGTTATAATAGCATTGCGGATAATTATTATAGAACAGATTTGAGTATTTTCTAAAACCTTTAATATAAGAGTTTTATAAAAGTTTTATAAGCTAGGTGATAAATCTACCTATATAATAATTATGTTTAATAAGACTATTTTACAACGGTTTTATAAACATTATTTTAAAATTTTATTACTAAATTTGAAAACGTTTATTAGATACGCGATTAGATACTTATAAAACTGTTTTATAACAGTCTTAAAAATATTTTAGTTACAACCAATGTGTGTCGATTTACGATATATTTGTTATATGTGTTTATATTTTGGTTTCCTAATCCTATAATTATCATAAATCAAATAAAATTTCGTATTTCTGTCTCGAAGACAAATAACTTTTAATATGGTGATCGAAAAATTACTTTTATTAATGGCGACATTGAAGACTGTATTAACGAGTTTATTCTGGTAAAAGACATAAGTATGCAGAAAATACCTCGGAAAATACATAAAAAAATACAGGAAAATACGAGAAAATACCATTCACTTTCGGAAAATACGAGAAAATGCCATGTATTTTAGGAAAATACGAGACAATACGACGTATTTTCGGACAATAAGAGAAAATACAATGTATTTTCGGAAAATACAGAAAATACAGTGCAAAAATAGCAGTATTGCCAAAAATACGGAAAATGGTGTACAGATTTCTATCAGCGGTTTACCCCTCGGCAATAACCAATTACAGAAACAACCACAATATAATACACAACTCAATAGAAGCATTTAGCACAATTTCCATTTGCAGTGCATAAGAGAAATGTTAGGGATAAAACTTTATTTTACTTGGAATTCCCTAAAATCAATAAATACAGAAACTCTCCCGTTTATAAAATGAGTGAATTATATAATACACTTGCAAATGATATTGATGTTGCAATAACAGGTTACAAGGAACGCAAAGTAGTACTGATAACGGATAGGCTTTGAACGGCTCAGACCATTAATAGTTTAGATATATTAGGTTTGTTCTAACTGGCCATGAAAACCGTACATGAGATGGTAATTTCCAGTAGCATAATTTGTCAACTTGACAGATTTATTTATCGGAAGAATTAAAAAAACTAAATAGATCAGTGGCAAGTAATAATTCGACACTAAAGGTTGTATTAACTTTTTTTGCAAAACCTTTAAAGTACATGTTTAACCTATGTTTATGACGGTAGGTATATAATGCACAATGGAGAGAACGTAGTTACACCAATATTTAAGAGTGGTGAAGAAAAATATTAATAATTACAAATGTTAGCATTTTTTGAGCCAATACTTTGTAATAGGATACATCATAATACTAAATTTAGAATTTCAGAACAGCAGAATGGTTTTTGCTCCAGATGTGCATGAAGCCCTTAAGAATGGTTATTAGGTTTTGATCAGGTTCACTTTGTTGAGATAGTGAGAGCTTTACATAGTATTTTTTTGGCATCTATACATGATATTTTAAGTTAAAGTCACTTGGATCTACTTTACATCAGAAAAATATGAACTTTAGGTATCTATTTAGATCTGGACTTAACTTAAATCTCTTACAAAATGTACTTGTATCGCTCTTATTCAAAGGCCTTCAATTAGTGCACCATATACCTACAATATCATTACTTTTAGATTATGGTCTACAAAAAATATTGGGTTGTACATTTCCTGTAGGCCTCTACCATCTTTTGCACTGTTAAGTTAAGACCAAGGTTAAAACTATCTGAATTAGTCTTAATTGCAGAACTTTATGTGTTGATGCATGTAATCCAAGATGTAATCCATATCACAGAGCGAATGTAGTATAATATGGCTGATGTGGGATTATCCAATGTCTTAAACATAACTCTGAACCCTTAAACAAACTTTTAATCCTTAACCTAGTTGATAATATTGAAATTAGTATGCAATTATGATTATGCAGTAAACACAAAAATACAACTTGGACAGCTCTATCCTAGTTGTGACTGCAGCACTCAGTAGCCTGAGACACTGTTCTCTTAACTTTCTTGATTAAATAGACCACCTTTTGACTTACTTAGCCTACCACACAATTTCAATCCATGGTTCGAAGCTCATGATAAATTGTAAATTGACATTCAGATTAGACCCACAAATTCAATAAAATTAAGCAAATAAGAATGAATACAAAGTAGAATAACTTCAAGCAGTTAAGTGAGTAATTGGACACTGGCATACAAGTCAAAATAATGAATATCTATGAAGGGGCGATATTCAATAATGGTTACCAGTGTATGTACCAACTATTTTGTTCTATTGGATTATGTATACATTAGGATGCAGTATACCAACATATAGCTACATACTTGTATAAATCCATATCAACATGTTTATATCATGTTATAAATAGCTCAAATGATACCTATGAGGTAAAAAAATTAGCAACAGAAGCATTGGAAACTTCAGTCTCGGATTTTTCCTATCATTAGTCTCAAGCTTAACAAACCAATAGAGGTTTTGTATTTTATGTCCAAGAAAATTTGCTTTGTTATTACAATGATTGATTTTGATTATATAAAACCCAAATTTCAGGTTAAGTTTTGTACAAACCTATGTATGGCAGTTGTCGGTACCAGGCCTTGTATAAGTTGAGAACCCTTTTTCTAGCTTCATCTTTGCCCAGTGACAAGATTGGTTTAACTTGTTTGATAGTTTTTCGAACTGTTTGTTGGGCCATTTTTTAATTAAAAAACTTCTGAGTTTTGACCTGACACCTGACGGAAATTGACAGTTGCCGTTGACAGGCCCGTCACAACGGTAGCGGCGTGAAGTCAGCGACAGAATGTTCCGACCACCCAAACCTTCATACGACAGTGAGCCGTAAAATGCAACATGGCAACGCTGTTTGCGCTCTGAGAAGATCTGGTCGACTCCACCGACCTAATGGAGAAATATTACGTATCATTGAAACGATATAAATTTGCAGTCTGACTATAGCATGGTCGGCCACTTATCATAGATTTAAGGGAAATACTTATATTTTTTATTCAACCTTAATGCTTCACTTAATTTTGTTAACTAATCTTTTCTGCTGTCCCTATTCAAGGCTAATTTGGACATGCTTTCTTGTGCATCAAACCATGGAGAAAAGTATAACGGCTGTTTCATCCCACGCGATATCAAATTTCAACCGTCATAAATGGGACGGTGATAGAGTATAACCAATGTATGTCAGTGCTACATACTCTATCAGAATAATAATAATTGTAAATATTAAAGAACTGATAAGTGCAAATAAACAATTCTAATCCTAACAAAAGCAAACCTTTATAAGCATAAACCTACATCTGAGAACAAATATATATTTATATTAAATCCGCCGGTACAGCTGATTAAATAACAATACAAATATTCACATGAAATGATTATAAATGAGAAAAACTGATTAAGTGCTTGATCGGCTGATGGGACACTAAAAGAAAATACGAGTAATGATACAATGGATACATATTACTCATGTCCACAATAGGCAACTATATATCTTACCTTTACAACTTGACCAATGTAGTTCAATCAGTGAGCAATTAATCAGTAGTTTACTGCATTGGCAGTTCAATAATGTTTGTCAAACTGATGGGGACATCTAGTTGTTGATAACTAATAATTGTACAGTGTCCTTGTTATGTGAATTAACTGAAGACAAGAGGGTTTTCCGTACTAGAAAACTAGGACATGAGAGACTTTCGATGTACGATGGAAACCTAAGGGATTATGTCCTTGCGACTGCGTTAAAACAGAGTAGAAATAACACGCTATAAGGAGACTTAGAGCTAGACCTAGCACGGCACCTAATGAGTTATAATGAATTGTCTGGAAGCTGGAAGTGGTCTGGTGCTTTAGTGGTTAGATGCTGGTCCTGTGATACGGTGGCCCGGAGTTCAATTCCTGTCGGTTTTTATTTTTTTAAGGTTATGTTTGTAGAAAGTATTTTTCTTCATTTTGGGCGTGCCTTGGGTTAGTTCTGGTTAGGTCTTGTTCTTTGAGCCCCTTGGCGAGCGAAGTGAGCGGAGGGTCAGGCGTCAAGTGAAATAATATATTGGCCTCATTAGGTGCCGTGCTAGGGCTAGTTCCAGGTCTATAAGGAGGTTTATACAACGGCGTGCAAGCAAGACGCCACGGATCGTGCATGGGGTTAATGAAAACTTGACTGAGTGCCACGGGGACCAGTTACCTTCACGGCTTCTGAGAGAAATGATGCAACAAAAAGGAAGTGAGGATTCGTCCTTTTATTTTTGGTGCCGAAACTTACCCCCACTCTAAAATATCACTTCCGTAAAAAATACATGACGAAAATGATGCTGTAATATTAAAACTTGACGCGAATAGTTTCCTGATTAAAAAAAAAAATTAACTTTGAGACCAACCTTGTAAGAATCTGCTTATCTCTTAGTTTTTGAGTAAATTGATTTTTATAGATCAGAATTTTAAGGACCCTTAAATAACTTCTTTCGGTGAGATTGGATAGCAAGGGTTTCCTAGCTATATGGGCGTATCTCGAAGGTGGTCGCTACGGAAAGAACCCTGGTGACTGACTGGTCGGATCCGTGTTGCTTACAGATTGAGTATTTAAATCGGCTGGGGCTATCAGTTGATCTGTGTGTGATTGCTCCAAGTGATTATATGCTTCCAACTTAAATATAGACTATTTCTTACGCGTAAAGTTAATATCCGCTGTGATAAGAGATGACGCGGGGCGGGTCAATATGAGAATATAACGACTATATGATTACCATGCATTGAGATATAACGGTGTGGCGTGGAATACCTACTAACGAGAAATAAATCTATATATATTTGCAAACAGAACAGGTGAGACCTACAGCAGGGCCGCCGCCATCCTAAGAAACGACGCGCCAGGGACCGATGGCAAGCTACTCCAACAATGGCTGGTTTACTTTTGGGTGAAGCAGCGTCTTGTGGAGTGAGGGTCTTACTGGCTCTAAAGAGGGCGGACATGAGGTTTGAGACGGAGCTCTTCACAGGTCACTGTCGGTTGAACAGGCATCTACACCTGTTGCTGATCATGGTAGGTTCGGAATATCGGTGTTGCCTCGAGAACGAAGAATCATTCACTTATGTTCTCGGCGATGTCCGGCGTTGGCTAAGATAAGAGAGGTGTACTTTGGGAGCTGCTTGCTGATTCCGTAGGTTGTTAAAAAAATCCCTCCGAGGAAGGCACACAGCGTCCTCCGTTAGGGAAGTTGGGCTGAATTATGGTGTGAGCGACGCATAACGCGCCCAGACTGGTGGCTTACGTCCAAGGGATTTCCCGCCCGTATTACAATTGCACCAAGGTAGAAGATATTGGATATATATTTTCTGAATCATTTCGATCGTCGTTCTATTGTATTTGATACAGCAAATCTGCAATCCTAGAATACAACGTTGCAAATACTTTGTGCAACGGCCCCTTCGTGTTATACAGTTTGAAAGTGCGGCCGCAATAATTTTATAAGTCATGGATAATTTAAAATAAGAAAAGACGCTACCATCCATCCAACCTTTGTCTTCGGAGAAGCATCAGATGTTACTTGACGTTTCTTTAAGCAGGGAAATACGCTAATATCTATGCAGCCGCCCCCCGTAAATTATTAGAAACAATATGTTTGACATAGGCAAAATCGAATGCCGATTGACGAAGTTCTTTATAAATGACCACTTTTCCATTTGGAGAAAATATTCCATAATTTCGTATTCTTGTTCGTCAGAAAAGACCTGTTCAGCAGATTTAAAATCCAAATTTATAGCAACAAATTATAGGGCTACTAGAAAGGAGAATAATTTCTTCCCCATCATGGTTAGTTTTAGATGTGTGCCAGTTATTTTTTTCAATTTTTAAAAAGTTGAAGAAATGGATTCATAACATCAGTGGTGTTCCCACAGGGTATACGCGATGTACGCCCTATACTTTCAAACATATTGCCAATACTTTCAACCAAGCGCCGCGCGCCGCCACTGGACTTGATAATGATACACCAAGCGAAGGTCATCTTTTTATCCATGATGTCGTCGCGGTGCGGGCTTCATTTTCGCCCCGCCCATTTCCTCCTAGTTGTATGGGTTAGTTTTTTTTATTAAAATCCTATTTTGAAACGAGTTCGAAAAGGGAAACGGGGCACCCTCAGTTTTTTCTCTGCACGTCAAGAAAAGTAAATGTGAGGCTGTTAGTGCTATTTCACCCGTATCCTCATAGAAGGATCGCAGCCTTGCTGCTCGTTGCGAGCAGGATATTTTATCGACATCCCAAATATGGCCTTCTTTGTGGATTAGTGACCAGGTGACCGAGTTTCAGATAAAAAATCCATGGTTGTGTTGCAAATATGAAAAACTATGGTGTAGTGTTTGTATAAAGACAAAATTTAGCATCCAATTCCAATTTAAAAATTCGAAAAATCTATTTCCCAGCCCAATGAAATCGACAGGTTTAGAAAAAGCTTGCATGGAGGTAGGCATTGGAATGAAGAAAATAGGTGGTGTCTTGAATGTACGTGTGTCTGCAAGCAGTTTCCGAACTGTAGCTGAAATCAGGGCCGCCGAGAGCCGAAACGGCCCCCGGGACTCTTCAGCTTTTTGGGCCCCTATACTGTCTATCATCAGTAGAAAAGGAGGAAGCCCGCCGCAGGCGCTGCCGGAAGCAGAAAATTTTTTCATGTGCCACACTCAATAATGTTCATTTTGAGCCTCCAAAAAATGTACGCATAAAGCCTTAAATTTCCAGCCGCATCTGAGATGTGGAGGATGAAAGAGTGTTGCAGGAAAGTTTCATCAGTTTTTGGAATGTGTACAAAACTTCACAATAATAATCGCCTATCTATAGAATTTTCACAAAATTTGTCTAGATCTTATTGGAATGATTTTAATGCAGGTTTTGTGACGTGTGACGCACTTGTCCTGCCTATCCCATTTCAAACTGGAAAAATTAATAAAAAAACATTTTTTAAATTAAATTGTAAATAATTATTTATTGACATACATAAAAATGAAAACGTAATTAAAATAAAATTTATATATTTAATCCAGCTAAACGGGTTTACACGTTAAAATTGACTTTTCTTGCCTTTTTAACTGCAAATTCTCTAATTAAATCGGTTACATCTAAATTAGAACAAATATCTTATTTGATACTTATTATTGCTAAATTCCGAAGCCTCGATTCTTCCTTTGGTATTGTGAACCAGAAAATCCCTTTCGGCCATCAGCCATGTAAAACAAAAAACTATATTTCAAAATTTTGACAAAAATTTAAACCATTTTTTTTTTAATAAAAAATATCATTAGGATGGAACTTGTTGCAATAATTATACAGGTCCGGCTCGGCATTTCACCTCCCGTCTTCTGTTAGTAATTAAGTTAGGATTTTAATATTTTTCCCATTGCACACTCTATCTGTTTAAATAAAAATTACTTAATTAGTAATTGAGATACAGAACACAGGAGGTGAGATGCAGGATACTATGTACTATTAAAACTTACCATTCACAATCACAATACTAAATAGAAATAAATAAAATAAATACTAATAGGCAACAGGCAACTGAGATAGCTCGTTCGCAATCTATAATTTTTAGTTTTTTATTATTGAACAGAAGCCCGGTCTTCGGGGCCCTCAAAGCATACGGGCCCCGGGAATTTGTCCCGTCTGCCCCCCCCCCCCCCCCCCCTCTCGTCGAAATTCCAGAAACCTTCTAGTTATTCTTTAACCATCTCCCTCACGTAAGAAAAACCAGGCACATAATCAGAGGCGTAGTCACGGTGGGGCACTTGCTCCCCTCCTGGCTAAAAGGAAAAAAAACTATACATCTGGTAACCCTATCTTGCTCGCCCCTGGAGCAAGAAAATAGAAATCCTGGGTACTAGTAGTACACTCTCTAAAAAATTGATGGCAACATCACTGCATAACATAAATGAAGAACTTACAACTAAACGATTCTAACTAGTCGGACGATCAAAAAGTAACTGTTTATGACACGTTTCTGAAAAGAAGTGTCCATTTGCATCATTTCTTTACCCCACCAAATTTTTTCTTAACTTTATGTCGCGATGTCCGACTTTTTCAGAGCACAGTTTTACGGTACCTATCAGTGGCGTAGCTAGAAATGTGGGCGCCGGGGGGCAAGCCTATCCGCTGGCGCCTAAAACAAACCTATATTTTGTGTATATACGTAAATTAATCAAAAAATAATACATCATAATATTAAACGTATATTTTTGAAGTGAAACTTCTTAACGCGCGCCGGGAGTAAAATTTGAAGGTCGCGATCCCGACACAAGGCGGGTGAGCTGGCTGGGAACGGAAAACGGTCACGGACGTTTATTGTGATATCTTTGTTAGTTTACAAGATAAAAATACGGGATTTGCTCTATTACCTTGTCAAGACATAAGCGAAACTTTTATGAAGAATAGTTTTTTTTCATTAGACCTTCCCTTTTTGTTAATTGAGTGATACCTATACCTAAAACAACTTCTTTTTAACCAAATCCGTTAAGATATGTATAAGGCTAGGGCGTATAATTATTGTGATATCTTTGTTAGTTTACAAGATAAAAATATGGGGTTTGCTCTATTACCTTGTCAAGACATAAGCGAAACTTTTATGAAGAATAGCTTTTTTTCATTTAAGCCTTCTCTTTTTGTTAATTGAGTGATATATTAAAAAAAAAACAACTTTTTAGCCAAATTTGAGGCTAGGGCGTTTAAGTTTAAGAAGTTTCACTTCTGATATGTTCACATAGTGCACACGCTTTTTTTTATTTACAGGAATATGAATATAAAATATATAAACGGCAACCAACCAACAGGTACATACATATTTAAATATAGACGTAAACTAAACATCTGTAACCTTCATTAATTAACTGAACATTGGAGTCTTTCTTCGGTTTTAAATCGGCGTAAGTTGATCGATTATTTGATCAAAATTAATTTTTGGACAAATTTATTTTTTATGCTTAGTATTGCTAGGCTATTTAGACTTGTCTGGCTAACGGTACCTCCTAAATAAGAAACTCTAAAAAACATACTTTTTACGACCGAAATTTTCGGAATTTTTGTCGCACGCCGCCTTACGCAGCGTTTTTATAAATTTGCATGTACCAAATGCCGCCGCGCCGGGATGCATATTAACACATACAACGGCACCAGGGTGCTGAAATCGTTTAAGTTTTGTAAGCGTTTTTAGCGCTAAAAAACTATCGCGCCATGTCTTCGCGATGCAATCAATTTGCGGCAAGAGCCCTCGTGGTCGAGAGGTCTAGATGGTTAGGTCTCAATTCGGCGGCTATCGGCGGCCTGGGTTCAAACCACGACTTGGGTTAGTTTGGGTTAGCACCTGGTTCGATCCCTTATCTTGAGTCGCCGTAGCGAGCGAAGCGAGCGGAGGGCCATGCGAAAAGTGAAATATTATATAACAGCGTGTTCCAGGTGCCCAAATCAGTGAGCTTTTGTAGCGCTTCAAACGCTTACAAAACCTAACCGATTTCAGCACCCTGGTGCCATTGTATGTGAGGATGTGTAAATATGCCGCCGGGATATTTCTTTTTATTCTACATAGAATAAATAATAAATACCTGACACAAAATGTATTGGTTGGGTAAAAAGTTTAATACATATTTTGGTCTTTGATCTTTGATTGTATTATAATTTAATTAATTTAAAAACTCAGTTAAGCTCATGAGCATTGTAAGCATTAGCATATTTATAAATTCGGAGCGGCGCCTAATTTCTCTTGGCGCCGTGGGGCCTTGCCCCCCCTGGCCCACCCGGTAGCTACGCCACTGGTACCTATGTATTATTATCTAGATATGTTATTCTCGTGCTGCATGCATCTGGTTAGGCAATAGTTATTTTAGCGACTCTGATACGGTAGTGCTCTTGACACAGCAAATAAGCTATATCATTAAGTTTAATAAACTGAAATCAATTCTCAAATTGTACGTTCAATTAGCAGATTAGCTGCCGCCCGCCACCGTACTCGATATTCAGAAAAAATATAAGTGTTACTACTGATAATCGTTGATAAGTTAATTAATTAGCAGACATTGTACGACATTTAAATAGGTTAACATTACTTTTAGTTGATACAGTGCCAGATTCCAAATCAAAAGAGTAACAGTAAGTACATGTCCAAAATAATTGTCTTATTTTTTTGTTACTTATAACTGAGCGTTACGCTAAATAAAATGGATAGATATTTTCAAATTTCGCCCAAAATGATCTGGAGAACGGAGTGGAGATTAAATGTACAATACATAAATGCTTTATCTGATATGGTATATTTCTTTATCAGAGTCTTTGACATTTTTACAGTCTTTTTTTCTTGCCAGATGCTGCCTATGTATAGGTCTTTCAAAGTTTGTTTCTGTTATGAATCACGGCATAAATGTGTAGTATCTTTTTGAGAGACTCAAATGTTGAGCACCTTTAATTGTGGCTCTTAACCTTTTTCAAAGTTTCTGTATCTGTTTTTCTATGTCTATTTTCCTTCCCCTGTTGTCTTGTCCAACGAACATGTTACCTTTTGCTTTTTTCTTGTAAGCTGTATCGGCCACATCATCCGAGATAGAAGGTATCTTATTAAAAAAAAGTTTCACATACTCGAAACTTTTCACTTTCATTATTTAGCTACCATTATTTGATGTCTTTTCTATCCCTTACTGAGCCATCCACTCTGACTATTCCTCTTAAGAAAACTCTCGGTGATGCACAGAATAAAATCTTTTTGCTTTATATAATTACTTTTTCAGACGAGTTTTCATATCAATAACTTAAGCTCCTCTGTAAAGTTCTTATTACGATTGTATCGAGTCTAAGCTGCTGAAACCTATAAACAGCGGTACACTTTCTGTGGTACCAAGAATAAACTCTTTTTGCTTTAGATAATCATTTTTCCAAAAATGTTTGCATATCAATAACACAAGCACCTCTGTAAAGTTCTTATTACGAGCATACCACAGCAAGTCTACTAGCACTGTTAATGGGTTTCGGTAGCTTTAACGATTTTTGTTTGTATGTTTGTCCCATTTTAATGGATCGCTGTATTTTCATCTACTGCGCTTTATTTCGGTATCTGTCATTGATATATTATCAGGGTTGACTTCGTCCTACACCTCTACTGCGCATTTATCTCATCTCTTTTCTTTACTTTCTTTTCCACTCTTCTTTATCATCGATCTTGAATCAAAAAATCCGAGCCAAAATCATTCTAGGTACTCAGAAAGAAGGTCACTGTTATCAGTGTAATCTGGTGTAGCGTTGCAAATGTTACAAAATCCAGTAGTGCGATTACTGGTCGATTTGTGTTATCGATAATCTCGCTATCTTACTCCTCGCCACCTTATTCCGGTGTTCCGAGGCACTCGAAAGATGACCCCGTTAGGAGCCCCTCTTGACAGTTGTGGTATATATGCTTTTTTTGGTGAGGGGAATTGATAATACTAGCTAAATCCCATGCAAATCAAATGATTCCGAGTCGACCCGAACGAGTTTCGTTATTTACCCTTATCTATGCAGTCTAGCGAAATGCTTTCAAGGTGCCTTGTGGTCTAGTGGAACGATCCTAGGTTTCCGATATGGCGTCGGTGGCAAGATTAAATTTTTTTGAAGTTATGTTTGTTTCTTTTTGTAAATTTGGGATAGTTTTGGTTACTTATGTTTGCTTGCGCCCTGAAGCGAGCGAAGTGGGCGGAGGACCATGCGTGAAGTTAACTATGTTGGGGTTTGGAGCCTTCGGCAAAATGCACCGAAACAGAGTTTTATCCACAATACCGAGACAGAATTTTTGCACTCGAAGTTTTAATCATCTCCTAATGATGCTAACATGGTTGGCGAAACGCGCGTCGCGTGCAAAAATTCTGTTTCGGATTGTGGATAAAACTCTGTTTCGTGAAGATCAGATTGACTTCGAAATTCGTTCGGACCGACTCGGGATCACTTGTTTTACGTGGCTTTTAGCTGCTAGTGGAATTGATTCAAGACGTTGCCCGTACCACATCAGAGGGCTTCAGAGTTGCGCGCGCATCACATTGTTGACAAGAGTGTCTAATATTGCACGTCACGCATGGCCCTCTGCTCGCTGCAGGGGCGCAACCAACAGAAATTAACCAAATCTAACACAAGGCATGTCCAAAATAGAGAAAAACTTCTTACACATAATACTAAAGTATAAAAGAAATCATGTCTTGCCACTGGAATCGAATCCATGCAGCCGCCGTATTGCAGACTCAGCATCCAACCACTGAGCTACGGACCAGTTGACAGCAATGCGCTAGACCCTCAGGCCGGGCGAACGTTGAGACGCAGTTAAGTGAGGTGACGTAGGGTGACTCACCGCAGATTTCTGCGATCAATAGACGTCTATATATCAGCGAATGTTCACACGCAGCTTTTCTACGCTGTGAGCCTGCGAAAGTCTGCGATCTAAACACAAAACCGCCGTGAGGAAAAGCTTGAAGTCGTGAATTTCTGCAAACTGCACGGGTTGTTCGATGATAATTTTTGTACTTTTCATCACAAAATTCTTTTTGAAGGACGAATTCTCCGTGAGTTTTTTTTTAAGTGAAAAATTCTTTAGGCGTTTTGCGTTTTTTTTTGTGGGGGGTTGAATAAGACCATGCCGTCACGCTCGGATATGTAAGGTAACGTCACGCGTCACGCTTGGATATGCTCCTTCTACTGGCATGTTCCCGTATAGGTGGAGGGCCGACATTTTCAGAGGGGATGTAGCCGGGTTAAAAAGAAGATCCTGGACGAAAACGGGAACCCGTACCCCATGGGCGGCCACCTTAGACCATACGGTGGGGATTTTGTGGGAAAACCCGTTTTTCCCCGTATCTCTGCAACGAAGGCTCGGATCGAAATTCTGGCAAACGATGACCCCGCTTGTTGAAGTTTTCACTTCTATCGTGTGATCTTAAGCATGCACACACAATTTTTTTTAAATGCAGTTTCATACGCTATTTCTTCCTCAACAAAATCAGAATCGGATTCCGACAAATTCCACAAATATGTATTCATCATAGATAATAGTAGGCATCTACTCTGGACATACAACTGCGTTTCATCTTTCGCACTATCAAGGGCAGGCAGTTCACTTCACCCTGCGTCACCGCACGTCACACTGCGTCTCAACGTTCGCCCGGCCTAAAAATATGGTGTTTGTCACCAACGTAATGCGCGCGCTACTCTGAAGGCCTCTGCTGTGGTACGAGAAACGTCTACTGGAATTGATTGGGCTTTCTCTCTTGCACAATAGCAAGTAGGTAAGAGAAGACCGATTTTCAATATCTAAAATTTTCGCTGATATTTTTGACCATCAGGTCTCATTACCATCTGATTTTGCAGTGAAATTCATTGGCAAACATACTGTTAGGTTTATTCTGAAATTATCGGCCGAATTGTCGGATACCGATAACGATGTTTAACGACTAGTGTGGATATCCTTCCTATGAAGAAAAGGTCTGTTACATGTTAGTGTATCTATATTGAATAGTAAAAATTATTTATAATTTAATTAAGGACCTTTCGTGAGACAGATTATTTGCCGTAACCTTCCGTGAGAAGAACTACCTTCCCTGACCTTCAGTGAGCCGAATAACCTCCCATGTTCTTCTGTGGGGGGGGGGATTCTCCCTTGGGGGCTAAACGTCCGTCAGTGGCCTTCTTATGCCGATCTAGCGGGTTCCCGGTTCCATTAGCCGTATCGAGGCCTTTGGTCGAGGTTAGATGACCACATGGTGGAGAATTAACTTCGCAGGAAACGCCGGTGGATTACATGTCCGAACAATTTACGAAAAACAAGTGGGATCTACTTTGTTTTAAATTAATGAACTTTTACTATCTCTAAAATGGTTGTTTATCGCTATTATCGTAATCTATCGTTGTGTTTAATAACTTAACTGTTAAACGACTGTAGGTCGTCTATCTTTTCATACCGTACTTATTACCATGGCTGGCAGCTTCTGCTTAATGAATTTGCTGTTAAACGACTGTAGGTCGTCTATGTTTTTATACCGTACCTGACAGTTTTTGTTTAATGAATTTGCTGTTAAACGACTGTAGGTCGTCTATCTTTTTATATCGTACCTAAAACCGTGGCTTACAGCTATTGTTTAATGAGTTTACTATTAAACGACGGTAGGTTGTTTGCTTTCAGATATCGTAGCTCATATCGGTATATATAATTTTGATTTATGAATTCACTGTTACGACTGTAGCTCGTCTACTTTCTTATATATTATATTATCAACACTTCTCGTTTTTCTTTAAAGAGCTTGCCGTTCTTGATTATTGAGCTTACCCATGAATAGCTTTAGGTTATATATTATCGGGTATCATATCTATGTTCATTTCTTACCATATTTTCTTTAGATATATTTACTTTACTCATTATCACATCTGATATTATCTCGAGTGGAGAATTTATTTTGCTAATGTTATGATAATCAATTTATTTTTACTCTAATTACCTGATATTATCTCGGGTGGAGAATTTATTTTGCCAATGTTATGATAATTAATTAACTTACTTTTACTGAAATTAGATTCATCGAGTATACCTTTAATTGATTGTAGGTCAGCTTTTATAGTATATCGTAGCTATTATCGTTATAGTTTGCCGTAATCGCGTTATTGAAATTATCGTTGGATGGGTTTAAGTCATTTATTTCCTTTGTCGATTATTTGATTTTGTCTTTCCTTTTTACCAATATAGTATTATCTTAATTAGTGAATATCTCGATAATGCTTTCGTGATTATCTGATTTACTTGTGTATTACAGTTACAGAACAATACGTTTTTACTTTAATCAGCTGTACGTCTCATAGCAGTGAACGGTTTTATTTAACTACAATTTGCAACTTTATGTTTTCGCCTTAGTACCGCTATCGAACTGAGCTCAATTCGTTTTACCCGTAGATACTTATTACCGGCTAGATCTATATATATTTGCATCATTGGTTATATTATTGATTTATTATGTCTTTATTAACTTTCCATTACTACAATGATATAGTTTTGTTTACTAATCGTTTCGTTTTTACCTGTAGATACTTACCGGCTAGATCTATATATTATTGGTTACTTCATTGATTTAACGTGTCTTTATTGACCTTTTATTGATATAGTGATATTATCGCTGCCATGAGATTCATTTTGATTAGGTTTGTTTAGTAACCACTTCGTTTATACCTGTAGATATTTACCGGCTATATACATACATGTTTACTCCACCGGTCATCTTATTGATTTATTATAAAGCTAGTTTAGTAAAATACTTCCTGTTTATAGTGCTTCGTGATTGACTGCATTTAGTCAAACCTTTAAGAATCCAATGTTTGGTTGAAATTATTTCAAGATTTGAATTGGGCAATATTAATGTTATAGGGCCCAGATTAAAACTTAGTATCTTATTCTGCTTTGATTTAATAGTCTGAAATATAGATGAAATGCAGTATAAGAGAATCTTCACATTAGTTTATGGGTGATACCATAACTTCAATTTAATTGTCTTTGGAGTGTTCGTGAAAGTTTTCAAATTTAAATAAATAATTTAATTGGGATGCCTATTTTTATTTTGGTCAATTAGTGTTAAACGTAGCTTTCCTTAGTACATACCTTTGATTTCTAATTTTCATAATATTCTTGTCTGGAGTATGTTTCTATTTACTGTAACATCTGCCCTTTCGATTCTCTAGCAGCTTAGTTGAGTGATCAAGCCTATCAAAAGCCTTAGAGAAGTACGTGCATATGGGATCCATCAACATTTTCTTCTCCAAGGCCTTCAATATGACAGTTTTATATAAACATATTTGTTGTAAGAAAGCGGCCCTTCGTAGAACCGTATTGAATGGACATAATGATATTTCTAAATGAAAACTTTATAAAAATCGGTAACAAGCTAATTATTATTGCAGGTACTATTGATAGGTACTTTGGGTATCTGAGAAGAAATTGAGATGGGTAGATATTTTCTCACCTTGCTTCTATAGCATGTAGTTATGTATCATGTCTTCCACCTTCATGGAAATATTTTCCTTCAGATAAACTGTTCATGCAAGCGCCGCAATGCCCTGGAGAGAGCAAATCATATTTCTTTAAAGAGATAAATATATTATCAATTAATGTGTCATTAATTTGCATTATGAGTAGTGCTAAAAACAATCTCGATGCCTACATGGAACAAATAAGATTTACAAAATGTTGTCAATAGCATTGGCAGATTTAAAATTATTATTGCTAGATTTAACATGATAACACCCATTATTTGGTCCTGTTAAATATATTTTTTATTTGTTTTAGTGAATCTCCGATTGGTTCTAGTTTCCGTTATACTAGTCTTTCTGGTACCAACTTCCTCCTACGACATCTACATTAACCGGAGACCTCCACCGATTCAACAATTATCTGACGACGTAGGACTACCCTTAATCCTAACGCCTTTAATCGAACAAGGCCAGATATACGAAGCCTTAGAACGAGCTGCTGAACATACGAAGCTTTTACCGGACCAGAGAGAAACATCTCTAGCTATTCTGGATACTTTACTGTAGACAAAGTATTTAATTCTAATTTGTTTTTCTGGTTTTTCCCATCACAAGATAATCCACAAACCGATCCAGTAATCGTTTGGCTACAGGGAGGTCCTGGAGCTTCAAGCATTTATGCCCTCTTTACTGAAAATGGACCTTATATAGTTGACGAGGACTTCGTGATAAGCTATAGGAAGTATACTTGGAACAGGAATCACTCCGTTCTATATATAGATAATCCTGCAGGCACTGGCTTCAGTTTCACTAATGGTGGTTATGCGAGTAATCAAACTAAAGTAGGAGAAGACCTGTATGAAGCTCTGCTTCAATTTTTTACTCTGTTTCCCGGATTGCAAAGGAACGATTTTTTTGTTACTGGAGAGTCATATGGAGGCCATTTTGTGCCCGCAATATGCTATACCATTCACCAAAAGAATTCTGATGCAATCCTGAAGATCAATCTCAAAGGATTTGCAATAGGAAATCCTTTAACTGATGCAAAATATCAAGCTGATTATGGTCCTTATCTATACTACTTAGGATTACTCGATTCAAATATAAGAGATATTGCTAAAACTCTACATACAGATCTTATTTCTGCCATTGAGAGTGAGGACTATTCAGCTGCTTCAAACATTTTGAGTGACATTCGTAACAAAGTGCACCAGGCATCTGGCATTCCTAATGTATACAATCACCAAGACGTAAATCCAGAGGATCCAGACTATTGGGCGGATTATCTAATCCAGGAATCAATCCGGCCAGAGATTCATATTGGCAATGTATCTTATGGTTCAACAGACTCATTAGTGGGAGAATATTTGCGAGAAGACAAGACCAAGAGCGTAGGACATTGGTTAGCTGAATTGATTGGAAACTATAGGGTGTTACTTTTTAATGGGCAACTCGACACCTTGGACCCATACCCTCTTATGGTAAATTTAATTAAAAATCTAAACTTTACTGCCAAAGAAGAATATCTAAGAGCCGAAAGAAAAATATGGCATGTCGACAATGAAATAGCTGGATATTTGAAATCTGCGGGAAATCTTACGGAAGTTCTGGTCAGGGACGCCGGCCATATGGTTCCAGCGTATCAACCAAAGTGGGCTTTTGATTTAATTTATAAATTTGTAAGGGATATAGCTCTACATGAGTAAAAATATAATCAGCTTAATAAAATTGCTTTTCTTAGATGTTGGATTATAAAAACAAATAAATAGTTACAAAGGATTACACTTTCCTGTAGAAACTCCAAATGTTTCGGTGTTTTTTGAATTAGGTGTAATGGTATGAATAGGCAATACATTTTGTAGGTACAAAGTGATAGTCCAGCAGATAGTGAATAAAAATTAGAGTATGATAGCTAGCCGATTATTGTGCCCCATTATAGTTAAATAAGCAAAAATGGCTCAGTCTGAGAACGTCTAGAAAAGTCATCAAGCACAGATCAGACTAGAATTTTTGGACCACTCTCGGAAGAGAATCTAGATTATTTTCAAAATCTCCTTAATAATGATGGATTATGGATGGGAAGATATATTAAATAATAATGATTTAACAACTGATGAAATGTTTTCTTCTTCCTATGATTTAATTCTACTTACTCTTACATTTAAAATTAAATATAAATATTATTAAGATTTATTTTAAAGTCAGTTACTTAGTTGCTAAGTTTGCAAAATTCAATTCGGTGAATCATCGAATCGCACCGAGTGCACTCATCCGAAACATATATCGGTATTTTTTGTTGACTCATTTGAGATAAGATGCTATTATGGCCAATTTGACCTTTTTAGTTTATTAGAGCAGACATCCAGCCTGAGAGTCTGGCTGTTATCTATATTTATACAGTTAGCATATTGATACCACAAGAATAAAGTTGTTATTGATTCTTGTGTTGATACCTCATCATTTCCCTGTTGACCCTGTTGTATTGCGAATTGTGCTGGTATTAAATACTTCGTTTGAATCTTATTAAAGGTAGAGTATTGTGTTTTGTTATTATATTTGCATTTCCGTTTTTTTTTCTGTGGTTGTACGGCAGGTAAATAAATTATGGACCTACCTGCGTGTCTCTGTTTTAAAGCACAACTTTCTCATCAGGCCGTTAAGCCTTCATTTTGTGGTGGGTAGGTGTTTTAAATTAAGCCAAAATAGACCAAAAGCACTTTTATGATTATGTCATTAATATCAAATTAGTATTGCTTAGGTAACTAATTACTTAAATAATTAATAAAAATAATGTGATTTGCGCTGAGGACTATAATGTGTTTTAGAATTACCTAGTATGGGGCATTTCTAGATACGTATTTCTAGATCTTTCATGTAAACGTTTGTGTTCAAAACTTAATTTTAATCTTACATGTAATATAATATAAGAAACAATATAGCGTAGCCTCAATTAGTAGAATTAATGTGTACAGGGTGGCTCGAATTCGTGTCTATGTATGAGGAACTCGAAAACCGTAAGAGATACAGTGTCGGTCAAATTAAGGCAAAATTGCGCATTTAGGTGCCTAACAATATGCCGTTTAGAAAGTTTTAAAATTCCGAGTATTTCCGGAGATATCCGAAAAAAACCGAAATTTTGAAAGTTCGTTTCACTTTTTCCTGGGCTTATTTAAAAACGGATTTCAAATTGAATTGCACTTTTGCATTGCCACTTTTTCCGCTCTATCTAATGATGGTATCCAGTTTGAAATCCAACGTTTCGTCTTTATCATCATCTTTCTTTTTTTAAATACGAACTTTAATTTGTTTTATCGTTTTTCAGATGGTATTGGCGTTATTAATATGACTATGTGTTTTTATTTATTTTTTATTTTTTTATTTTTTTTTATTTTTATTATTTTTTCAATTATATATTTTGCTTTGGCGTAATAGTTAGGTACTTTTGAAATTTTTACATTCTATAAAAATATTTTATTTTATTTTTTGTATTAAGTGAAAAATTGGATCGTAATAAAAATAAAAAATAGTAAAGTTTTTTCTTACGAGAATATGACCATGAACTATTCCTCAATAGACTAGGGCAGTGATATGGTTTACCTTGTGTGCATTTGCCATTTAGAGGTTTAATTAAGTCATCATTTTTTGACTTTAGGAAATATTTAGTGTTAGGGATGATAGTGACAAAATCTGATTTATATTTAGTAGGAATCGACAGAAAATAATACAGGTTAAACTCTGTTTCAAAATCGATTGGTATTGATAGAAAATATATGATGTTATTAGAATCGATTTTGCAGTTGATTTTTATAATGTTTTCGAAATCTAAAATGTTTTCGTATTTTACTTCGAATGGAAATTGGTTTTTGTAATGCAAGAAGATTCTTTGCAGTTCATAAAATAAATCTTTTGATTTAATTATACTAGGATGCAAGGTATTCAGTTTACAGAATGTTATTGAATTCTCGATATCTTGCAACGTATTTAGAATAGAGTTATATAATATAATTAATTGATTATACAGGTCCTTTGCAAAAAGAATATCTTGATGTGTAGCTCCATCTTTAAGAATTTGGTTTAGCTGCATTATTCTTGATTTTAGAACAATTTCGTTGTGCATTATATTTTGAATGGTATCGTTAAAGTTTCTTATAATTTCGCTATTAACGAAATATTGCATCTTAAGTTGATTTTCAATGCTTTTCTCATTGCTCTGCAGATGATTAAGAATATTATAGATTTTCTCGCCATCGTTTGCGTCTAAATTACCTGTTACACCTTTAATTATATAACCTATCCCATTTATTAAACCTCTTTCTGTACGATTGCTTTTATGAAAACGTATGTTTTCTATTTTTTCGAAAATACATTTTTGGCTAAAACTTGCCATTTTACTATAGTTTTCTAGCTCTTTACTATATACAGTGTTTTTAATAAAATAAGACTTAAGACTATTAAATTGTTCGTTTAAGTTACTAAACTCTATATACAGGGGTTTTAAATTAAAGTAATGAACAAAAGTGTGTTCCGTGCGTTGAAGTTTGGCAGGGCCTAAATTTATTGGCAGAACACCCAAGTTGCTCGTAATGTCCCTTATTTCTGTTCCTTGTCCGCATGCGAGGAACCTGAAATATTTTGAAAATTGTAAGTTTTCTTTTTAGGTCTTTTGATATTAGAAATATGTATTTTTTCTGTAGTATTGCCGTGGGTAGGTTTTAATTTTGCTGTCTTAAATGTTTTGTTGACAGATTTAATTTTTTCATGTTTGTATTTATTTAGAGTTTTGCTTTGTTTTTGTTTATTTTTAACAAAGGCATTGTCGGGGATTTCCGGCAATTTTTCACGGCTTTCATTTGCTTTATTTATAGACTTTTCTTTTTTCTTTTGAATATCCTCATTAAGTTTTTGGTATAGGATTTTTACTTTGTCGCGATGTTTTAAAACATAATTATTCACAAGTTGGTTGTCAATATCTACATTAAATGGGGAGTTTGTCTCTAAATGGCCCGTAATAATTTCATATGGTTTTAAGTTAGTTACTGAGTGAATAGTATTATTATAAGCTAAAAGTGCATAGCTTACTTTGCTTTCAATGGGCTCTTTTTTATATTCATCTTGATTATTGAGTAATCTAATATGTTCTATAAGAGTAGAATGGAAACGTTCGATGAGTCCATTTGACTCAGGATGTTGAGAGCTAATAAAATGAATTTTTATTTTATGTGTTCCTAAGAGTTCACGGATGACTGAGTTTTTAAACTCTAGGCCATTGTCTGATATGATTTGATCAGGAATGCAATGGTGGGTGAAATATTTTATTAGGCTATTGGCTACTTCAATACCTTGAGATGAATTAACTTTGTACGCCTGTGCGTATTTAGAAAAAGAATCTATTATCGTTAAAAATTTGCAATTTTCCAAGCTTATACTATCTATATGTACAATTTGAAATGGTTTTACGGCTGTTGGGGTAATATTAAGTTCTAGATTAAGAGGTCGTCTATCGTATTTTGTAGTTTGGCAAATCTCACAATCGTTAATAAATGTTTGAATTGATTTTTGTTGATTCGGCCAATAATACATATTTTTTATTCGTCTTTCAGTCTCTTCGATTCCCCTATGATGATGATTTCTTATTGTTTGTTGAATTTCGTCATCGTCAATCACATCTATCAATTTTTTTGTACATTTGATCATTTGGATCTGAGAATTTTTAAAATATTTTTGAAGTACAGTACTAAATTTTTCATAGATGGGATCTTCGAAATAAAGATAGTATTTTACTTTCGGTACGATTCTCTCTTTAATAAATTTAGTAATTTCTTGTTCGAAATTATTTTTTGAAAATTGAACGAGAGTTCTTTGTTTAGTCTTATACAGGGTTATTATGGTTGGTTCTGCAGGAGCAAAATTGACTTCGGAAATAACAATTTGATTTTTACCGTAGTTTACAGGACATTCAATGATTGGAATACCTATAATTGGATTTTCCGCGCTAGAACGTACCGTTTCATCGTCATCTGAGACAGCGTTTTCCGCGTTATCAAGATCTCCTGTTTCGACAATTATCGATTGGTTTTCGTTCATATTTTGTTCCAAGTTTTGATTTATTTTTTCGACATATTCGTTTAATTTAAAAATAGAATCCGTCTCTGTAGTCGTTTCGTTGGCATTTAATTCTATACGTGAGAGCTCGTCAGCATTTTTATTTAACACTCCCTTTTTGTAAACTATCTCATAGTCATATTCCTCTAATTTTAGGCGCCACCATACTAATTTTGAATTCGGTTCTTTTAGGGAAAACAGCCACTCGAGAGGTTTATGATCTGCTATAATTTTGAATTTTCTACCGAAAAGGTATGGCCTAAAATATTTTACAGCCCAAACTATAGCCAAAAGCTCCTTCTCTATAGTAGAATAATTAACCTCAGAAGTGTTAAGCGTTCGACTAGCATAAGCTATAGGTAAATCAGAGCCGATTTTTCCTTGAGATAGAACAGCGCCCAGAGCATAATTGCTCGCATCGGTGGTTAAGTTGAAAGGTTGCGAAAAGTCGGGATATTGTAAGATGGGTTCATTAGTTAATATATTTTTACATAGTTCAAAACATTTAACATATTCGGGATCTTTAATATCGATTTTTGCATCCTTTTTTAGACACTTTGTTAGGGGCTTCGTAATTTTAGCAAAATCTCGAATGAATTTTCTATAGTACCCTAATAGTCCTAGAAAGCCCTTAATTGTTTATAGGGTAATTTTGTATAGCCCTTATTTTATCTGGATTAGGTTTTACGCCATTAGGAGTTATTATATGACCTAAATAAGCAACTTCTTTTCTGAGAAACTCGGATTTATCGAGTTGAATTTTGAAATTAGCTTGCCTAAGCCGATCAAAAACGTTTTTTAGTCGAGAGATATGTTCTTGTAGACTAGTGCTAAAAATGATTATATCGTCAAGATATACGGCGCATATTTCATTTTGATATCCTGTTAAAATATTGTCCATAACCCTCTGAAAAGTGGCAGGCGCATTTTTCAACCCGAATGGCATTCGTAGGAATTCATAATGCCCGTTTTCAGTATTTAATGCGGTTTTTTGGATGTCTTCTTCTGCCATTTTTATTTGGTGGAAACCGGACGCCAAATCAAGCGTGGTAAAATATTGACACCGACCTAATTTATCGAGTAAATCCGTAATATTAGGCAAGTGATACCGGTCTCCTATACTTTTTTCGTTCAGCCGCCGAAAATCTATTACAATCCGCCATTTTCTTTTGCCCGACGCATCTAATTTTTTTTGGTACAATCCAAATTGGGGAGGACCATGCAGAGTGCGAGGGTCGTATAATATTTTGATTTAACATTTCTTTCATTTGTTGTTGAACTTCTTTTTTATGTACTTCCGGGTACCTATAAGATCGCGTATAAATTGGCATTTCATCACT
>JAEQML010059335.1:0-28775 GCA_016904865.1 Pissodes strobi
GAGTGGCGACTGATATATGTGATACAGGACATGCACGCGTTCGTAAACAATAAACTTCTTACTAAAATATAGAATTTCTGGTTTTCATAACACAAGCAATAATTGAAGACAAAATGTTGATGAAGGGCCCATGTACAATTTAGTTAATTTTGAGGAAAAGTGGTTTAAAGTTATTATGCCCTAATTTTTTTTGGGAACCATTTGAGGAAATTATTTTTCATTACAAGAATATTTTGATAGTTTGATGACTCTTTCAATTAAGTAATTGAATATGGGTACTTTACTTCTTCTTTTTTTTGTCCGGACCCTTGTACTATTTTGTTCAATATGTTTTATATACTGTATTAATTTAAATTAAGTAGTTTTATTTTATTGTTTTTCTTATATGTGTGAGAGAATTGAATGTGCTTTGTGTATTGATATACTTTAGAATGTAAGATTTAAGGCTTGGTACACAACAAATGTTTGTTAGATGCAAATAAAGCTACTTCTTGACTTTGACTTTAGGAAAATAACGATTTCATGTAGGACCTAAGTATTATATAAATGTTTCGGCATTTTTTCGCCAAGGAATCTTCCTTTAAAATTTGATGAATATAATTATACGAACAGATTTAACAGAGTGTTTTAGTTTCCAATTTACATACAGTCGACAACAAATTTTGATTGAGCAAAACGAAAAAGACGAACGTGTTTTGGCGATTCGCATACGAAAATAGATTTAATGCGCAAAAACGGCGAATTAATTATAAAGACTGTAAGAAAAGAAGCGCGAGAAATAAGGAACAAAAAACTTGGGATATTCTCAAGGTTAGCTTAATTAGCAATTTTTAGGTTTGCCGAATTTAATATCTCATTTATATTCAACTACTGGCCCGCCTTTATTTACGAGACTATAACATGTGTGCGCGTTTATTCGCCGATGACGTCATTAAATGTTGATGAAACGAAGACCGGTAAAAATTTTTACACTATCATTTTCGATGGCATTTACCGAACTTAATGACGTACACTTCTTTTAGGTAAATTAAGATAGGATAAAAACATTGTCTCCAAAAATTGCTGAAATGCACGTTATGCTTTAGAAAATGAAAATTGTTGTTGAGTATTAAGAAACTCATAATAGGTACTCCCGAGTACCTATTAGTTGATATATTCTGTTTACATTCAGAGTGGAAAAAGTTTATTAGGTTCTCTTAAACCCAAAAGGGTTAAGCTTCGTAAGAAGAGTGTTGCAATCGAGCTTATGTCCTAAACCCATATTTTACAGCACGTCGCCCTGCAAACACCCAACCGCGTCCGAAATCAGGGCATTTATTATACACGTGGAACCAGAAATTACAATGCTGATAGCGTTGTCTTCTTTTTTAAAATAATATGTAAAAAAAATCTATACCGTGTCACTGGTAGGCAATCGCATTTAAGTTAGGTTATCTTGTGTTGTTTACATTTTGGTTGCTGTAATTTTTGTTATTTTTCTAAGATCCGACCAGTTTTAATTCAATATTACACCTTCTACCTGATCAGCCTTTGGATTGTATGTGAGTGTGTCCATTTACCCTTATTTTTCAAAGTGTTTATAACTAACCTCAAATGCAACAATGCATGCATTCAGAAGGAAGAAAAAAATGAGTTATTTGGATTCCCTTGTGATATATGTCGCCAAATAATTTGTAAGAACTGCTCAGGGGTGAGAAGTTCTGAGATAAGAGTTCTCATAATGAAAGAAAGGTGTTTGCGTCATTTTTGTCCCGACTGCTTGGAATGCTTTTCTATGTTGCCTGAGCTAAGAAGGAAAGTTTTGGATCTTGAATCCGAAATAAAACTAAATGATGCTCCAGCTAACCCATTGCAAGTGGTGGATCCTCTTCCTAATGAGAAGGCGCTGACTGATGCTATAGCAGCTCAACTGAAAGACCAGACAGAACTGATCTCTGAAAAGGCTTAATAGGACAACTAATGCTATCAATGAAGCAAACAAAGAGTTAGTTCAATTTATGGCTGCTCTTCAGTGTTAACAAACAAGAACCATGTTGGCAGTGCTCCCAGTGTCAGGAATGAGGCTTTGCAGACCAGGGAAAAAACTCCTCCCCAAGGTCTATCGAAAGACAAACAACATCCACCATTTACTAGCGTTAGGAATCCTATATCCACTGTGGCAAGAATCACAAACTGTATTCGAGGCTCTAATATTAATATCACAGCCCTGTCTGCTGCAAAAAAAAAGGGTATATGTCGGGAATCTCAACCCTAACTGCAGCGTGTAGATAGTTAGGCTGTACCTGGAGGCGAATGGACTGGCACCTTTAAGCCTGGAGAAACTTGTCACGTTAAAATTGGTGTTTCCCCGGATGTACAGGACAAGGTTATGAAGAGTAAATTATGGCCTGTGGAGGTAACTTTGAAGCCATTTACATCTTATCATGCTGATGGAGTTAGTCGTGGGAGAAAGAATTTTCGCGGAAGGGGTCAGCAACACCAGAAAAAGTAAACAAAACATCTAAGACCCTTAATGGCTACTATCGAAATTTAAGAAGTATCAACAACAAACTTCTTGATGTGAGGTCCTCAGCAGTAGTTGATGAATTTGATGTGCTATTTTTTATTGAAACTTGGCTGAGGAGTGCGGTGGGTGATGGAGAAATTGGGCTTCATAATTTTACTTTATACATGTGTGACCGCTCAAACAGTACCAGTGGCAGCACTCGGGGAGGGGGAGTGATGATTGCCATCAGGGATCATCTCTCATATCAACTTCAGTTAGGCTATACCCGCATTGAACAGGTGTTTGTCAAGATTACATTAAAGCGGTATAGGTTCATTGTTGGATGTGTATATATTCCTCCGGCTTCTTCTCCTGAGATATACGAGGATTTCTGCTGCTCTCTAGAGTGTGCTCTGGACAATAATGCCCATGATGATCCTGATGTGTGGTGACTTTAACCTCCCTAGTGTCTCCTGGAAGAAAGAAGATGATTGTGGTACTGTTCCTGTGCCCTCGAGTTGTGCAGACCGAAATGCAGATAGTTTATTGGACTTGCTGGTGTACTTAAATTTACATTAGCTGAATTCATTTCCCAATATATTTGGCAACGTGCTGGATTTAACGTTTAGTAGTAGCCCAAGGGTGAAAGTGAGTGTCTCAAATCCCCCTATTACTAGATGTGATGTCTATCATCCAGCGCTAAGCCTGGAGGTTCCTATGCCTGAAGAGGTACATGAGTTCCAGTATAACTATACATACAATGACTTTAAAAATTGCAGTTAATTTGACATTAATAATTATCTGTCTTATTTTGATTGGAACCTACTTTTTAAGGAAAATGATGTTAATGGTACTTTGGATAAATTTTACAGTATTCTTAATAAGCAGGATATCTTGGGGGTGAATCTAATACAATGTCAGCTGATTCGAGTACAGCCATAGACTATATTTGTTCTAACCTTCCCAATATTGAGCAGAAAGTTCTAATTGATTTTAACGGACTATCCGATCATTCATCGCAAACGCTAGAAATTAGAGATACTTCCCTTGCTGAGAAAATCTCACGGTTTGCCTATAAACGTTTTTTTAACGAGGAAAACTATAACACACTGTATTTTTTCTTAAGAAATGAGACATAGCTACCAGTTTATGAAGCACAAGATGTGAACGTTGCCTTTAAAGTATTTGGTGAACTTTTAATTCATTATATTAATATAGCTTTTCCTCTAAAAAAAGTTTGGTTAAATAAAATTACGCAAAAACCTTGGATGACCCAGGGTATCCGAAAATCTTCTCAAAATCTGAAATTATTGTACAAGTTAGCCACTGAATCAAATAACAATATTATTATAAATTACTATAAAAAATACAAAAAAACTTACCGAAGAGTTATTCAGTCAGCAAAAAGATTACATAATGACAGTTTGTATAACGCATCAACAAAGGCAAAACCGCGTGGAATATTATATCAAGCACATTATCACGTAGAAATGTCGCAAATGTGACCTTTATGTTAATCAATGATGAGAAAACGCAGGACAAACTTCTTATCTCGAACAGTTTTAACAGATACTTTGTGGATGCATCCCAGAAATTGGTATCGACTCGAAGTGCTGATGGTGACCCTCTAAATTTTCCAGATAATCCAATTAATATGTTTTTCTCTCCTGTTTGCGATTATGATTTGTTTAGAGTCATACATTCTTTAAAAAAATCTAACTCTTCTGGAATAGACGGGATTTCTTCAAATTTTCTAAAACATATAGTAAATTTCATAGTACAACCGCTAACGTATCTTATAAATGTGTCTATTGAGTCTGCAACATTTCCGGATATTTTTAAGATTGCTAAAGTAATACCTTTGCACAAAAAAGGCGATAACATGCTCCTGGAAAATTATCGTCCGATATCCTTATTGAGTTCAATTTCTAAAATCCTAGAAAAAGTCGTCTTTGAACAAATATGCAATTTCATGTCGGCATTTCGAATGTTTACAGGCTGTCAGCATGGTTTTAGGAAGGGTAGGAGTACAGCCTCGGCCATTTTACAGTTTCTTGAGAACCTTTATAGTTACTTAGATAAAAACAAGAAATGCCTGGGTCTTTTCATGGACTTAAGCAAGGCCTTTGATCTGATCGACCATACCCTATTGGTATCAAAACTAAATCACTACGGTTTTAGAGGAAAAGTTAGTGATTGGCTAAAATCATATCTAACGAATAGGTCTCAAATTGTGGATATTGATGGAGTGAGGTCGGACAGATTAGGTGTCCCTATCGGCGTGCCGCAGGGGTCCATTCTCGGGCCACTGTTGTTCTTAAAATTAGTTAATGACTTGCCAAGAATTGTTGATAATGAAAGTGACTTGACAATGTTCGCGGACGACAATACGTACATATGCTGCGATAACACACTGAGAGGGACTATCATAAGGCTGCAAGATATGTTAAGTGTATTTGAACAGTGGTTTTTAACGAATAAGCTGAGTTTAAACCCTAAAAAAACTGTATTTATTAATTTTACGCCGAGAACATCAACAGTCAATGAAAGTTATTTGATTAAAGCGGGTACGGGCGGACCTTCAATCGCCCAGGTGCCCGAGGCAAGACTACTGGGTGTTTACATTGATAATTCCTTGAACTGGGTTCCTCTTACCATCAACCTCTGCAAGAAGTTGTCCACAATTTGTTTTGCAATCTTTCGCCTTAGAAGTGTTGTTAACTTGAATACTTTGTTATCCTACTATTTTGCGCAGTTTGTATCCCGTTTGAACTATGGTATAATCTTCTGGGGTGCATCCTCAGGTATGCATAGGGTATTCAAAATGCAAAAGAGAGCTGTACGAAATATTGCTGGTGTCAGGTGTAGACATTCCTGTCGTGATCTTTTTAGAAGTTATGGACTTCTCACTTTGCCAGCTTTATATATATTGGAGATATTAATTTATGTTAAGAGGAATATCAATAACTTTGTGTCCATGGGGGACGTCCATGGCTACAATACCAGACATAATCACAATTTAATTATTCCTGAACACAATCTAACTCTGTTTGAGAAAAGTCCCTTCTTCATGGGCACAAGGTTATTCAATAAGTTGCCATTGTGTGTTAGGAGTTTGAATTTACCAGTGTTTAAGACGCATATGTCTGGAGTATTGATTACTAGTGTTCCTTATAGCGTACAAGATTATTTGCAAATGGAAAATTTTGATATGTGAATTAAATTAAAAATTTTTAATTTTAAGTTTTACGAGCTACATTATTGGTATTTTTATATCATATATACTGTTTTTGTTTCCTGTATTTACTTACATTTATTGTTTCTATACCTATGTATATGTGATTGCTTTGCTTGGCCATCGACATTTTGTTTCTGGCAGCAACCTACCGACGTTTTCCATGCCATGTACTTTTGGTCAGTGAAATAAAGGCTTATTTATTTATTTATTTATTTTTTATTTATGTTTTGATATTTTTGTACCCAAACCAATTGCAAAAATAGGAAATTTCCTCATTGGTTTAGTTCTGAGCTGAAGGCATTGATTTTAGAAAAAAATGAGAGCAAACAAAATTTTTAAAATGTTAAATTCCCCTGAGGACTATGTGGTGTTCTCTGAGTTGAGAGCATCATGCAGACTACTGTATGAGCATACCTACTATGCATATATTTCAGACATTGAGGAAGCCATGTGCTCGGATAATAAAACATTCTGGAGTTATGTCAATAATAAAAATGGAAAGGTCTGTTTTCCTAGTTCTATGGCGTATGGGGATTCTTGGGCCAATAATCCACAGGATATTGTGGAACTTTTCAAGTTATATTTTTCATCTGTTTACTCCAGCAATCCCTGCACCCCTCAATCCCATAACTCTGTAAGGTCAATCGATCTTGGTACTTTGCATGTCACACCCCTGGATATTTTCAATGCCATATGTTCTATGAGCAGCGGTTTGGGAATGGGCCCAGATGGTATTTCGCCCTGTTCTCTTAAGAACTGCCAATGTATTCTATCCACAGTATTATCCAAAATATTTAATATATCTTTGTCTTCAGGTGTGTTTCCTGATGCTTGGAAGGTTACTTACATTACTCCTATCTACAAGAGTGGTGATAGAATAACAGAGGCATCTCAAAGTTCTCGATCTTTGGCAAGATATTTGAACAGATAGTTCATCAAAAAATATATCCCCTCTTTAAAAATATTTTTTCTGCAGCGCAACATGGCTTTATCTCCGGTCGCTCAACTGTCACTAATATGTTGGTGTATGAACAAGTCTTGCTGGAGGCCATGGAGACGCGGTGTCAGGTTGATGCCCTATACACGGACCTCTCTAAGGCCTTTGACAGGGTCAATCATCACATTCTTTTAAACAAACTGAGCGGATTGGGCGTCCATGGGGTCTTTCTTAGTTGGATTGGTAGTTATCTTCTTGATCGTACCCAAATAGTGAAAATTGGTGATATGGGGTCTACTGGCATACATGTCACATCTGGTGTCCCACAGGGAGCACACTTGGCACCTCGTATTTTTAATTGTTTTGTTAATGACATTGAAGCCTTGAGCAGGTTGCTCTATGACTTAGATTTTTAAGGTTATTGAAAGTATAGATAACTGTGTGGCCTTGCAGAATGATGTAGATAATTTTACTCAATGGTGTGATCGTATTCTTATGCTGCTCAATTCAACTAAGTGTTCATCAATTACTTTTTCAAGGAAAATGAATAACATTATTCATGATTATACAATAAATGACACAATATTTGTCCGATCAGATCATGTGAAAGATCTTGGAATAATAATTGACCAGAATCTACGTTTTGACCTTCACATTGACAGTGTATCTGGCCGTGGCTTAAAGCTCCTTAGTTTTGTTCAGCGCACACTTGCTAACTTCAGAGGTATGCAGTGCCTTAAGAATATATACTGCTCTATCATTCTGTCAGTCTTAGAATATGGGTCTTCAGTCTGGTCTCCCAACTATGAGGTTTATAAGAATAAGATTGAAAGAGTGCAAGTTTGTGGCTTTTAAGCTGAATGTTCCATTGGACCTAATACAGGATCACATGAGCTTGTTGCCGCTGTCCACTAGACGTACTTATCTGGACTTGGTTCTATTTTATAAAATTGCTCACTCTTTGGTGGATGCTCCTGAGTTGTTAAGTGCTATAGGTCTCTCTGTACCACAGAGGGTGCTTCATGTTCATGGTCTCCTTAATGAATCCTTCCATCGAACCAACTATGCATTTAATTCTCCGGTACCCAGAATGTGTAGGGAAGTGAATTTCCTGCCTGTGAACATCGACTTGTTTAAACTGTCCTTGAACTCATTTAAAAATCAAATCAAAAACTTTCTCAGTAATTCAATTTTTTAGTGATTTTCTGTGCCTAGAATTTTAGCTATTATGTCTTGTCTAACTTAGTATTATTAATGATTCTTTTGGCAACCGCATGTCTTGCGTTACATCTTGTGATTGCATTTTTGTGTTGAACTGCATGTTTTATTCTATAATATTTTCTTCTCTTCTTTGTTATGATTTTTATGAATTTATTTAAGTATTATTATTATTTTCCTATTCGCTCTGCTGGCATATCAGGTACTAAACAACTGGTGGGAAAACGATTCAGTTCCTCCCACTCAGTTCAAAAATTTTCGGACTATATGGCAGGTTTGCAGTAAGACTACCTTTTGTCCATACGAAGCGTTGTTGGTGCTCAATCCAATGGTTTTCAGATTTCTGATGAAACTGTCTGAAAGCATCCCTTCTGCCGAAATTACGAATGGTATGGTGATCACACGTTGCAACTTCCAAACATGTTTAATTTCGATAGCCAAGTTCTCGTATTGTTTGGTCATTTCCGCTTCCACTTTAACGATATTGTGAGAGAGTGGTACGGAAATATCTATTAGAGTAATTATTATTATTATTATTATTATTATTATTATTATTATTATTATCCTTTTTGTATTCAGCTTAGAGCTGGTATGATTTACCTATCCCGGATACTAAGTATCAAAAGGCTTAGGCTCAAATTACATCATAAACTTGCGTACTGTATGGCAAGTATTCAATATAACAGCCTTCTGGATGTCAGAAAAGGTGTTTTTGGGTAGTCCCAGTTTGGCGAGGCTGTCGTGCAACGTATGCCGGTTGATGATATAATAACTGGGACTATTTCCACTTTTTGGCAATGCCACATCTGTTTGATCTCAATGGCGAGATCTGATGTTTGTTGAGAACGTTGTGGGTGTTCGGTACGGCTACGTCGACGAGAAGGACTGAGTTGACTCTTCTATCCACCACCACTATGTCAGGCCTGATATTCGTCACCAGTCTATCGGTGATAATGGACCTATCGTAGTAGAGTCTAAAATTGTCATTTTCGAGAACCTTCTGTGGCTGGTACTTATAGTACGGTGTATAGGTGTTGAGAAGCCCGTACTTGTTGGCCAGTTTCTGGTGAACGATATTGCACACTTGATTGTGTCGATGCAGATAGTCAGTATTAGCTAACACGGTTATATGTTGAATAGTCTCTGATGATTTTTGACACTTGCCGGATCGGGTGTTGGTGCCCTTGATGACAAACTTCTTGTAGTTATTAGTACTGATAACCTGGTCTTGGATAGCGATCATGAAACCTTCAGTTTCTGGGAAAAGGGTACCGCTAGTAAGCCATTTATTTGATGCTTCCTTGTCAATATGAGGCTGACTGAGGTCATAATGATGTCGTCCGTGCAATGCCTTTTGTGACCATTGTTCAAACTTCTCAGTATCTGAAACTCCATTGAAATCTGCTTCAGGCGAGGCGAGGTTCAGAGGTCTTGGATATATCTCGATGTAGACCTGGTGTTTCGGCTTTCCTGTAAAAGAATTCACGCAATTTTGTCACCTGCCGAGAGTGTAAGTTGGTAAGGTCCATAAGGCCCCGTCCTCCGTTCTTTCGGGGTAGCGTTGTTCTAATAGTGGACGCCTTAGGATGGTGATTGTTGTTCTTCGTAATCATTGTTCGTGTCAACCTCTGGATACTTTCTAGTCCGGTTTTTGTCCATCTTAAGATTCCAAAAGAGTGAATCAGAACAGGCGTGGCGTAGGTGTTGATTGCCCGAACTAAGTTGCCTGCGTTTAACTCAGTTTTCATAAGTAATTTCATTCTTTTGGTGTATTGCTCCTGGATTCTGCCCTTTGCCTGCTTGTGGTCGAGTAATCTAGCCTGTTGAAATCCGAGGTATTTGTACGTTTATCCTTGTTCCATTGCCTGTATGATCTCTCCATTTGGTAGTTGCACGTCTCCATCTATAACAATTCCCTTCTCAATGTGAAGCGTTTTGCATTTAGTCAACCCAAACTCCATAAAAATATCCCATCTGTGGGTTACAACGAGAAGATGGTTGATTTGACGCTGATTTGCTGCGTATAGCTTGATGTCATCCATGTAGAGAAGATGAGAGATGGTGTAATTGGTGTTTCTGTTAGCTTTGATTTTAAAGCCGTATTTCGTCTCATTGAGAATCGTCGAGAGGAGGTTCATTGCGAGGCAGAACCAGAGCGGGCTTAATGAGTCCCCTTGGTATATTCCCCTACAGATGAGTATTTCGTCAGTACTGATAGAATTTTGACCGATCTGCAGATGTAGGTTTGTTCGCCATCCTTTCATTATTGTTGAAAGGAAGGTTACAATAATTGGGTGAACTTTGTAGATCTGCAGGATCCTGACAAGCCAGGAGTGAAGTACACTGTCAAATGCTTTCCTGTAGTCCACAAAAGCAGAATGTATATTCCGATGGTCTTTCTGTGCTTGTCTAAGGATCACAGAGTCCACAACAACTTGTTCTTTGCACCCTTGGTGATCTCTTCTGCAACCTCTATGTTCCTCTGCTAAGATGTTATTTTCCTCGGCGTGCCTGTAGATTCTGTTAGTGATACATGCTGCAAGTATCTTATATAAAGTGGGGCGGTCTATATTGAGCAGTGTCATCCGTCTGTGAGCTCTTTGGGAGCATGTGTGTCGATCCCAGAGTTAGGAACGCTGGGGTGTCATCTGGGTTGTGCAAGAGATGGGTGAATTATTTGGCCAATTCTTTGTGCACACTTGAAAATTTCTTAAACCAGAAGTTTTGTATGTTGTCGATGCCAGGTGCTTTCCAATTGTCGGTCTTTTGGACAACTTCACTGAGTTCATTAAGTGTTATTGCATCGAGTTGCATTGGCGCAATATTTAACCGGTCTTCTTCGGATGTTATCCAGTCGGCGTTTCTCTTGTGGTCTTTGGGTACTGACCACAGTGAGGACCAGTAGTTCTGTAAATCCTGTTTGGATGGCAAAGATTGGTTACTGTTGTCAGGTGAAGCTCCTAGTTTCCTATAGAAGATTTTTTGATTATTATAAAAATTGTTGTTCTGTTGTTTCTTTTTTGTGCACTTGACGTATCTCAATAAACGCTTGGATTTCGCTTTCAATTTCTGCTTAAGCAGATCTATGTGCTCACATAAATGTTGTTGATGTTGTGGATGTTGCGTGTGAGTACCAATTTTGTGAAATATTTTTTTAATGTGTTTTTTTAAGCGTTTGGTGGGTTCTGCCCTGCTCCGATACTCTGTAAGTCGTCCAAGCTCACTCCTGATAGTGTCGATGGCACGTTCTAGTCGCCTCTGCCACCAGGGATTTTTGTTGGTTTTACTGGTACGGATGTTTGGTACGTATATTTGTTGGTTGTGTAGGCGGAGTACTGTTACAGCTCCACAATAGATAAGCGAATGAAGACGCTCGAGCGTATTGTAGTAGGTAACGTGACTAAGACAGCATTTACACCTGAAATAATATCGTTAGTTCTTTTATTGGTCTTTAGTTTCGGTAATTTTGGTCGTCGTATTGGGTTTGTGCCTTCAAACTCCGCTAGTGATTTGGACAGTTCAAGTGACACTTCATCGACGGCAATAATTTGGGTGCTGGTGTCAAAATCGGGGGTGCTGTTATTCACGTCAATCACGTCCTCTTCTTTGCCACTGTGGTCCTCACCGTGGGTACCGTGTTCTTGTCCTTGCGCTGCCGGTTGGTCGTTCGCTCTTTGAAGGTCAACCAGGACCTCTCCTCGGATCTGCTGTAAGATCGGTGGCGGGAGCAAATAGTTCTTCACAAAAGTTCTCCTCTGGTCAGCTATTCGTTGCTCTGTTATGTGCTGCAGTTCTGGGTACTTCTTAACAAAATCACGGTGAATGGCATATCGGTAGGTTGTAAAATTGGTTTCCATATTCGTTGCTCTAAAGTAGGAGCGCATAATGAAGGCATTCAACTCATTGGTGCACTTCATGCGCTTCCTAGACAGCCCGGCTTTTGTGGTCACAGGCACATTGACTTGCGTCGCCGTAGAAACAGCAAGAGCCGGTGGAGGAGGGTTGGTGGTATCTTCCTCAATACTGGTAATATTCGCATTAGCCCTACTCGACGTTACGCTGCGACTGCCGCTAGCCGAGGGAGATTGTATCTCATTTTTCGAACAGGACCCTCTACCTAAATCCTGACCGCGACAAGAGGTTATGATGGTACTATGTCGATTCACCCGTCTATTCCACAAATCACGGTTTTCTGCTATCGAATTTTTGAATTCCATTCCATAGGGCTGACAGCCATATGAGTGGCAGTGCGGGATTGTGAGCGAGTTACTCTACCGGCCTGGGGTACTTCAGTTATAAAATTCGACATAGCGTATAGTTGCATTTTATACCTACTACCAGGTGTTTGCTGATTTTGTCCACCCTAGGTATTTTATTTCCCTAGTGCCCTTCAGGCATAAAGCCTGACGGGCATCCTCATCGCCAGGGGCGGCCCCCGATAGCAGTTCAGCTTCAGCATCGGGTTATTATTATTATTATTATTATTTCTTTCTTTGTTTAGTCTCACATTTACATATGTGGTAAAAGGTAGTGAGGGCTTTCGCAAAACTCACACCTTGTTGACTTATTTTAGGATATTCCTGACTGTCCGATATGTTTCTAGGATCACTGATTTTTGCATGTCTGTTATTAGTTGATGTGGAAGATTATGTTTCGTATATCCTGCGGGTAACTCCGGTGGTATGAGGCCTGTGACTGAGATGACTACGGGGAGGATGAGGACTTCTTCCATTTTCCACATTGATTTTATTTCCTCAGCTAGGTCCGTGTATTTTCGTATTTTCTCTGTTATTGTCTTCTGTAAGTTGTGGTCCAGGGGGTGTGCAATATCTATTAACATTGTGATTTTGTTAATTTTGTCTATTTGTTATTATTATTATTATTATTATTATTATTATTATTATTATTATTATTATTATTATTATTATTATTATTATTATTATTATTATTATTATTATTATTATTATATTGAATCCTGAATAGTAATATATAAACAATTGAGCAAACATAAAATATATATATTGCCAAACCTTAGCAAACCATTAAATATCTATTTTATCGTTAAATTAAATTTCTCAAAATCATGATCATTTTTTTTCTTAATACGTATCGTAAGTAATAGTAATTTACTATAATATTAAAACAAATTTCAAAAAATTACGAAAAACCGCAATGGTCACTGGTGCCGTAAAATAAATTCGCGAAAAAATAATTTCTAACCGCGATATAGATGAATGAGATAAGAAAATCACTAAACCATCAAAATGAAAGTAAAAGTTAAAAAACGTGTAGGTATTACTTAAATTGAATGGCGTATACGTTAGAGAGCTATTGCAAGTCGGCTATTACGTATAGGAGATCAATCATTATTAAGGTCATAAAGCAAGATCCTTCAAGATGAATAACCGCCAAACGTTATATTTCTTTTGCGTATTTTGATCTGCTGTTTAATTCCAAAGTAAAAACTAACCCTAACCAAAGAAAATAATATTTATTTACCCCCTTTCGGAATATTTTAGACCGAGACACACTTCCCTTGCCAATCCTGTCTATTATGGCAGGTGCGCTCATTAGCCTTTATTACCTTTAACATTCAGAAGCCTTTTGCAAAAGGTTGCCCTCATAACTGGTTCTTTCAAACTTAGGTATTATTGAAAGGTAATAAATGTTTGAAATATTGTTTAAGTATTATTACCGAATTCTTCCTGTATTTTTCATCATACTTTGTTCACCTCTTAAAAACTTCAAAGCTTCAAAGCACTTATGTTATTCGGCTTCCTAAACTTGCCCCTACTTCCCTCGGATAATTCCGATTTAAAAATTAATGAATGATGATCGAAAAGTGCTGTTTTCACTGATCAATAGTGAAAGAACAGCTCTAATAATCCTGAATATTTGAAATAAATACATCGGGTTTCAAATGTTTTATGGTCGCTAGAATTGGCGTTTAATAAAATTTAACATATTTTGAAATTCATAGAATTTCATAGATGGCGGAAAGTGAAACGTCACCAGGTAAAATTGATGGGCGCGGAAAGGTGTTTTCATTGCAAGAAAAAAGTCGAAAGATTAGTGAAGTGCAAAGAGATTTTCCACTCATCATGTCTTAACCAGGTAGCTGGCAAGCAAAATTCATTTTGTGTACATGAAGTAGAACGGCGTATATCAACAACAACGCTGCCCATACCGGTTTCGTCGAAAGAAAAGGACCTAGAAATCGCCCTTCTGCGCAGGCTGATTGAAGAAGCTGATGGGAAAAATAAGAAGTTACTTCTTGATAATGTATCTCTTCTGAAAGAAAAAGTCATCTTACTGAGAAGCTGAGAAAATCAGAAAAAATGCATGTAATGCAAAACCCCCATTCCAAGCATTCCAATAAAAAGGATTGTGTTCAGCGAGATCAAACCACAGAGTAGGCGCAAACAAGTTCCATGAAGATGCCGCCAGATGGTACTCGACTAAAACATCATCGTTATATGTTGCCAATCGTAAATGTTGAAAATCCAGAAGGCTGAAAAATCCACAGCTGCGATAGTAATGGGGAACAGATCGATATCGAAAACTCAGTAATATCGACTGCAAAACAGATGAACAAAACCTCACAAAGACAGTGTTTGTGTTGCTGAAACCATTCATTACTGATGAGAGATGGGTCAAAGTAAAATCCCGAAGATTGAGACAGACAGAGAGCAGGAATTCGCCCGATGTCTATTAGAGGCTCGATCAAAAACACCTCAAATCTTAGGACTGTTGAATCTCAGGGAAATGTCAAATTATCCTGTATATTTCTGTCAAATCTCGACCCAAACACAAAGGAGGAAGATATCATTGCCTTTTTGAAGCATGAGGGACTCGATCAGGGAAGTTGCTGCTTCAAAATGAAAACAAAAAAAGATGGAGTCAAGGGATCATTTAAGCTGGTAGTACCATTTGAAAGGAAGGCAATCATAATGGATAGAACCTCCAGAGCCCCCCTACTCACCTGATATCGTGAACTTTCCAAAGAAGAATGAACAAATAAAACTCTTTCACATTAAAACGTGTTCAGTTATTAATAAGATTAACAAATTAGATGCTTATTTGGTTGACAAGAATGTTAATGTTTTGTGACACACAGAGCACTGGTCGTCGGAACAGGAATTTGCATCATTGCGGATACTGGACATTGAACCAGTGTCATCCTTTTGCAGGACATGTAGTAGGGGTGGCGGTGGATCTGCCATTTTGTTGAAGCGTAACACCAACTATGAGGTAATTCCACAAATTGGATCTCTAAGTATAGAGAGTTCACTAGAGATCTGTTGCGTCCACTTGATTGATTTTAGAGTGTATGTAATTTCTTTATATAGACCACCTATGGGCAGCCTTGGCGTCTTTCTGGAGGTGATGGAGGGGTCATTGAGCTTGATCAGCCAGAATAACAAAGTAATAATCGCTGGGGATTTCAACGTACATTTTAACACTGGTAGTCGAGAGGGCGTTGGCTTGACACACCTGCTGGACTCGTCCATGGGCCCATGAGGCGGAGTGCTTGCCTGGACAACGCCTTCTTGAATTTCATTGAAGATCACATTGCTACTTGCATTCATGATACGGGGTTCTCGAATCATATGGGACAACTGGTTGAGCTGGAGAACGAGTGGAGATGGAAAGAGTGGTTTGTAGACCTGTGACTCAAATTGTTAAGCACATTTTTTTTGCTTCTGTCGGGGCTCTATCTTGGAGGTTTCTGGACTGCGGGAGTCTTTCTGCGGATAGGAAATTTGGGATGATTCTTGATCATATAACTGATGCTTTTAATGACTCATTCCATGTACAAACCCTCGGCCCGTTTCTGTGACCCGACTGTCTCGACCACGGAATTCTTCTGGGCAAGCTAAGAAATTATAACTTTAATGACTCTAGCATTGGTATGATAACCAGCTATCTGTCGGAGAGATACCAAGTGGTATGCGTGGCTGGGGTATCGTCAGATAGGGGAGAGATCAATGTCGGGGTGCCACAGGGTTCTGTTCTGGGGCCCTTACTGTTCCTAATCTACATCAATGCATGATCTACCCCAGACTGACTCACAGGCACAATTTACTCTTTTCGCTGACGACACCACAATCTCCTGCCATAAAAAGGAGTTGTCGGAAGCTCTGTAGGGCTCGGACCAGGCACTGTCGAGGCCCAAAGAATGGTTCGCATCAAATCAACTCTTTCTGAACACATCAAAAACACACTCCCTGGTTTTCGCGGCCCGGGAGCGCCCTTATCAAGAGCGGGCCACGACTAGTGTTAAATTTCTAGGAGTACATCTTGACACAAAACTGCGCTGGGATCTACACACAGAAGCGTGTATGAGAAAGCTGGGATCTAACATCTTCCTGCACACATCTCATATGCTGTTATAGCTTGGGGCATAGATGCCAAAGATGTCTTTCGCCTAGAGCGAAGAGCTGTTAGGATAATTGCAGGTCTATTATATAGGGAAGATTGCAGAAATGCATTCATCAGTCTTAATATAATGACACTTCACTCCCTGTTTATATACGAGAATCTTGTGTATGTGATGCGCAACATGGGCTTGTTTAGGGCTCATGAGAGGCAGCATCCCTACTATTCCCTACAATACCAGATACAAGCATGTTCTTATACCAAGCTATCATCGGCTGGAGAGGTGCAGGGACGGACCGAGGTGTCTTGCAATACACCTTTTTAACAAATTACCAGCTCGCATGAGGGAACTGCCACTCAAAGAATTCAGAATGAATTTGTCAGCCTGTGCCTTTTATAGTACTAATGAGTTTTTATCATCTAGTATTACCTTTTGATTTATATATTTTTTAATATTGTTTGATTGTAGTTTTACTGCATAGTATTTTATCCTGTAGTGTTATTTTGTTATTTTATATTGAAAGTCTTATTACTTAGTGTTTTGGTATTGTTTAGTATACAGTATGTGTCTGTTATTGCAGTATTAAATTTTAGTGTTATGATTTTACTAGAATATGAGACATTTTTCTGACATGTGTAAATACCATTGTGTATGTTGGCACGTAATATATTGATTTGATTTGAATTGGATTTGACCCTCAGATAATCGCGATTTAAAAATTAACGAATTAGGATACGAACGTACAGTTTTCACTGTTCAATAAAGAAAGAGTCATTCTATAAATCTTGTAATTTATAAACAGTTATAACCACCATAATTCAATTTTTGAAATACTGGTATAATATAAATGTACATATATTTTGAAAACTATACTTTTTGCATCAGAATCTGGGATAATAGCTAGTTAAAAATTAACCAAACGTGATAGAAAGTTTTCAATTTCTCAATAAAGAGCGGGGTTCAAATGTTTTTTAGTCGCTCAAATTTGTGTTTAATAATTATTGACATCTTTTGAAAACTATTTTCCATGTAGTCCCTCGGGAATTCGCGATTTAAAAATTTAAAAATAACTAAATATGATATACGAGAAGTGCAGTAGTTTTAAACTGTTTTATTGAGAAAGATCCTATTATGTTTCACATCGAAATTTCCAGATGTTTACGAGACTTTTCCGCAATTAATGACTCTTCACCCAATATTCTCATCTTAAAAGGCGTAAGCGCACTTCAACTGATATTATGTTATAAACTTCAACTATTAAGGGCTTATCTTTAAAGCTAATGTTGCAGGGAGAGAAATGATAACCGTTTTAAAAGGCCTATCGTTGTTGGTCTAAATGAATGTCCAATAGGTCTGATCTAAAGGAGTCGAGAGTTTAACTTTGAGAGATCCCACATACCCGTATAGAATCTAAAATAGATGAACAGACAATGAAGTGAAGTCAGCAGAAACTTGCTGTTATTACCTCTAAAATTTATATTAAAATCTTTAGCTAGAAAGACAAACTTTCATGGGCTCTTGCCTCCTTGCCCTGAACAAAGACAAGGTCATGACCAATTATGCTTCTTCAGACACCCCAGGCCTTGGTATTTTGTCGCCTGGGGTAGTGTGGTGTTAACTTTCAACTCCGGAATACCCGACCCACTAAAACCCTTTCCTCTATACAGGCTCTCGAACCGCCTAAACAGCATTACTTCAGAGCTTTTTTCTTTCCAATTATTTTCCTATTTATTAGCACTTTACATTTTTTTTCTTATATTTTCTCTAGGTTTTGTCTATTGTTCTAATATGCTTTTAATCTCCTGTTCCTTGTTGATTTTGTCTTTCATAATTTTTTCTAGCATTTTGGTTATTGATGTGAAGTGATTTTCGGTACGTAGAATTAGGTTTCCTACATTTTGTTTAGTAATTCTCTCTCCAATCACATTTTCGGCCTTCTCTCTATAGAAGTTAAATTGCTGACACTGGAAAAGCGTGTGTTCAGGATCGTCCACTTCTCCACAGAACCAGCAATTATCAATTTGAATTTTTTTGATTTTTTTAGGTAAGTGGAGAACACCCCATGACCCGTTATAGCTTGTGATGTGTGATGATTTATATCTCTCCTCTTACGGTTATACCATTCCGCTATATTTGGGATAAACACTTTTACCCATCCCTTGTAACTATCCCACTTTATCTGTCACTCTCTTAACAAGGTTTCTTTTGCCTCACCACGGCGCGAATTTTTACCATCTCTGTATATCTGGATCCTCTCGTTTACCAACAGTTCTGCAGGCGGAATTGCAGCAACAGCTCCAACTGCTGCGGCTGAAGCTGTCCGATAAGCACTGATGACAAGAATGCCCAGATTCCTTAAGACTCTATTTAGCATATCTCTATACTTTTTATACTTTAGTGCCTCACCCCACGCTGGGGCTGCATAAAGCATGGTCGATATTGCGGCGTTGACGATAATGCTTTTTTTCCTTGATGTTGGTCCGCCAATATTTGGCATTATTTTTTTCAGTATATTTGTCATTTTTGTAATTTTTTCACAACATTTTCTTATATGGGTTGTAATTTTTGTATCTTTGTCCATTTAAATTCCTAGGTATTTAGCCAGTTCCCTGCTTTCAATTATGGTCTGATCAACATTGATCTGCATTTCCTTAATTTTTCGTCTGCCCGCCATCGCCAGCACAATTAACTCAGTCTTTTGACAAGCCACTTCTAGACTCATACTTGTTAGTTTTTGTATAATTTCGTTTATGACATTTTCCGTTACGAGCTCTAACATTGATTTCTTTTTTGCAGTGATAACAATAGCTAGATCGTCAGCGTACGCAATCAGAGAGATATTACTGTCTTCTCGAGGGAAATTCAGGACTTCATCGTAGAACAGGTCCCAGAGCGTAGGGCCCAAGACTGACCCCTGAGGGACTTCCGCCGTCACCTCGCTGCATTTCTCGGATTGATCTATTATCAAACGGTTACTCAGGTAAGATTGGATAATGCTTATCAGGTAAGTACTAAGTACTCTTTTTAGACTCTCAATAATGCCTCCCCAGGGGGCTGACCCAAATGCATTTTTTATATCCAGGAGAACCATGACACAGAATTCTCTATATTGATACGCTTTCCTTTTTATATTCTTGGTCACTGGTTTAACTTTCATTATAGCGTTAATGGTTGATCTTCCCCTTCTGAAACCGTACTGGTTTTCATGGATCAGCTTTTTCTCATCTATTTCAGCTTCCAGCCTCTCCCTTATTAAGATCTCAAACAGTTTACCCGCCGTATCAATCAGAGACACAGCTTCACGTGCTTCACACCTAGTACCTAGGTTTGACATCTCCCAGCAAGTTTGGCCTCCTGACGAAGTTGAATGTGATATTAAGAGTGGTAGACTGAGTGCTTAATTTTTCTAGCTACAGTGATCTTCAATGCATCTGGTCTCAGCAAGTAGCCAATACTTAGTACCTTAGTTTACAATGTCCCATAAACTATAAACCTAATAGAGCCTTAAGCTGTGTTGTTTCGAACGATATGCTATAAATATAATATAAATTCTAAAAGCAATTGATACACATTATTTTTGCTAGATTTCTTTTAATTGGATAATACTGGCGGCGGCGGCGGCGGCGGTTAGCTTACGACACTGCTTTACATGACGATATTTTGCTCTCGTTGTTGGATTGCTTGTAAATGCATGGTAACTCTCTAATTTCTAAAATGGAATAGCGTGTCCAAGACTAACACGCGTGACGCGTTTCTCAGAATTGCTTTACCTATTAAACTGTGAATACTTATAGGAAAAAAAATTATAAAAATAATTCGTGCCAAAAATATAGTTATCATATAGAGAGTTATTAACGAATATCAAATTATGACAAAGCTCAAAAACGTGAAATAAAATATTTCTTGGTAACAGAAATATTGAGAAGAATTTAGCAACTTCGCTCTCCCTCTTTACATAATATAGGTAGGTACTTTAGAGATAAATATCCGCACCCCATTACCCCGAATTCATCGCCTTTCTTTCGGCCCTCCCGTAATAATCTGTTCTCAAGACATGATGAATACTAAACTCACACCTCGACCCCACACCTCATCCAGAAACCAAACCGCAACTTGAAAAAGTCAAACTTGCTTACAAAAAGTCATAATTTTGTTATTCGGGTATATAAGATTAGAACTCTATCGTCTTTATTATACAACGCCGCTTTGTGGCATTCGGCAACCTCGCTAAGAGGCTTAACAGAACTTTGTGCATAGGTAAAGTCACATGCAGTTTAATTAACCAAATTTGTTAAATTCCCAACTAGAGGTCTTATACGAAAAATCGAAAATTGTGTATCAAGTACACACGCTGCTACGTATCAAGTAACCACTCTACAACTTTCTTATCTATATAGGGCACGAATTACACCGAACAAATAAATAAAATTAAATATATTTGAATTAACTCAAAGTACAATACCAACATCCATCAATTATCTTCTCCCAGACAGATTATTTTTTAGTTTTGTTCCTCTTATCGGTCAATATATGGCGAGCGTGGCATTTGATTAAACATTTTAAGTTTTATTGCCATTTGCCCTTGTATTTGAACATCCCCCATTAAACGTTTAAGTTCATTAACTCTTTCTGTTGTGCTCAAGTTGTCGTTGCCTATAGCCATTGGCGTAGGCAGGCCGAGAGAAAATTTCAAACTTGTCAAGTAGACTTATATCAGCAAAGTTAATGAATGCGTTTTCAGGGCCGATTGTGCAGAGACGGCTGAGTATAATCCCCCACCCGCACCCTTAGAGGGTCCGAAAAAAATTTGGTAAAATTTTCAAGACAAGAATCATTCGAGCTAAATCCGAGTCTTAATCGTAATAAACAGTTCCAGATTAGAAAATGAATCAGAGGATCAATTCCATTCTTACTAGAGCCAGGAGGAGGGTAAGTAGGAACATAACTATGTCCGATCATAGAATGATCCGATTCGAAATTAAATCGGATAAGATGGAGAAGCCACTGAAAAGAATTCCGAGGGCAACAGACTGGAACAAATTTAGGGAAAGTCTGGTAATGTCCATGGGAACTTTAGGGCAGGCTATTTCATCAAAACAAGAACTAGAAATTGAGGCGGTAAAGCTAAACAGTATAATCGTCGACTCCTATGAACAAGCGTGCCCACTTAAGAAAGCGAGCGCCAAGAGGCTGCCTTGGTGGAGCGATACTCTGGACCGTCTTAAAAAAGACGTGAGAAGATCACACCGCCACGCTTTCAGGGAAGGGCGACAGGAGCTCTGGGATGTATATCTGGAAGCCAGAAGGAAATTTAAAATCGAGGTCCGATGCAGCAAAAGAGATAGCTGGAGGAAATTCTGTGGAGAGATGGAGTCTGGGACTTGACACGTTACTCCCTTACTTAAAGAGAGTATTCGAGGCCAGCATAGCACTAGGGTACGTTCCACAAGCTTGGAGAGCAGCGGATGTCGTCTATATCCCTAAGGCAGGGAAGAGAGACTATTCCCATCCCAAGTCCTTTAGGCCTATAAGTCTAACTTCATTTTTAATGAAGACAATGGAAAAAATGATTGACAGGTTCATCATGGAAGAGATCCTAACTGATTCTCCTCTACATGATAATCAGCACGCCTACAGAAGGGGGAAGTCGACTGAAACGGCTCTCCATTCTGTAGTTAGAAGGGCTGAAAAGGCAATAGAAAACAAAGAAATGGCGCTAGCTCTCTTCTTTGACGTAGAAGGAGCTTTCGATAAGGCTAAAACGAAAACTATCTGTCAAGCCCTCCAGGCCAAGAGAACACCAGTTCATTTGGTCAAGTGGGTAAAAACGGCACTGGAAGACCGAAAGATCAGCGTCACGCTGGGAGAAGTTCGCGTCGAAGCCGGGGTAAGAGGGGGTTGCCCACAAGGCAGCTGCCTCTCGCCACATTTGTGATGCCTGGTGATGGACAGCCTCCTGGGAAGGTTAAATCTTGAGGGATTCTACGCACAAGCATATGCTGACGACGGGCTAGTAATGATCACGGGCAAGTTCGTGAGAACGGTCTGCGAGCGTATGCAGATGGCGTGTCGGATAGTTCAAGGTTGGTGTGAGGAGAATGGTCTCTCAGTAAACCCAGGGAAGACCGAACTCATTCTCTTCACAAGGAAACGAAATCTAACAGGTTTTATACATCCCATACTCTACCAGACGAGACTGAGCCTAAGTCAACAAGTCAAATATTTGGGAGTTATTTTAGACAGTAAATTGACGTGGAAGGCACACGTTGAACAGGTGGTGAATAAGACAACCGCGATTATGTGGCAACTAAGCAGAACGGTAGGTAGGAAGTGGGGTTTAAAACCTTACATCCTCCAGTGGCTGTACACTGCTGTGATAAGACCGAGGATTTCCTACGGATCCGTGGTCTGGTGGCCAGCGGTGGCCAGAGCCACTAATGCCCAGAAACTGGCCAGACTGCAAAGGCTGGCTTGTTTGGGTATTACCGGAGCATTGAGAATAACTCCCGGAGCAGCACTGAACATCATCCTGGGGCTGCCGGACCTCCCGATCTGGATTGAGAGAGAGGCAATGGCGGCTCACAAAAGGATGATCGACAGCGGCCTATGGCGAACGGACTACACAGGGAAAGGCCATACGACTATTGCCGCCAAAATGAGTAGGGATCTACCCATCATTGCGACCAAAGGCAATATTCCAGATGGCAGATTAAGACTGAGAAGGAATTTCCAAGTGGAATTTCCATCAAGGGAAGAGTGGCTGTCAGGCCAGGTACGTACGCCGAGCGGCGTACACGCATGGTACACTGACGGCTCATGGATGGCTAATACACAGTCATCCGGAGCCGGTGTATACCTAGACAACACTAAATCAGGAGAAAGCACTTCGCTGGGGAGATATGCCACTGTTTTCCAGGCGGAGGTGTTTGCTATTTTGGAAGTAGCAACCAAGGCGGAAGTAACAGAAGGTGTAGAGAGTATATATATTTACTCGGACAGTCAAGCCGCTCTCACGGCGATCCAAAGACCCAGGGCAAGCTTTAAGCTAGTTCAGGAATGTAGAGACGCCCTAGACAGATTGGCCGTGCGCAAGGAAGTAAGACTCAGATGGGTTCCAGGGCACAGTGGCATCGAGGGCAACGAACGGGCCGATGAATTGGCAAGATAAGGCTCAATGAGCCACCTCGTCGGTCCAGAACCTGGTCTGGGCTTAAGTAAAAGGCAAATCTCTCAGGAACTAAATAACTGGGCCTGAAACAAGACAAAGCACAATTGGAGAGGAAAAGAAGGATGCAGACAAGCCAAGGAAATGATTCTAAATCCTGACTGATCCAGAGCAAGACGACCGCTAAAAAAGAGCCGAGAGGACATCAGGAACTTGGTAGGTATTCTGACTGGGCATGGAAGCCTAAACAGACATCTGCACCTTATCGGCGTGAGGGACAGCCCACTCTGCCTGAACTGCGGGACAGGGGAGGAGTCCTCATACCACTATATAGGAATTTGTGATAGGTGGAGTCGCCTAAGGAGGAAGATACTGGGAGCACCAACACTTGCTCGGGAAGATCTAAAGGATCTGGACTGGGAGGACGTCCTCACCTTTATCAAGGTGACGGGCCGTTTCAGTGCGGGCCGGGTGTTGGAAGTAGGCAGGTAGGGGAGGGAGGAGCCCCCCCCACCCTTACTACTACTACTACTACTACTAGAGCCAGCATATTTTTTAGGAATATAAACACAACCTTAGCTACATTTAACAAAGAAAATACTGGCTTGGCAGGCTTGGCATGGAAAATGAATTTTGTATGATAAACTGCAAAAAGAAGCTTTGGGATGAAGTCAAATGAATGAGATGCTACGGTCAAACAGAGTTAACAAGAATAAACAAAATACAACAGGAGAAAGCGCCATTAAATGGGATTATTTTGTGTTCATTGACGAAGTATTGGGACAAAAAGCTTCTAGTGTTCCTCCAAAAAGTTTTCTAGGTAGGACTGTGGATTCGGGCAACTCTATCAAGAAATTCGGAATACAGAAATGGATGAAATCAAGGATGAAACTGTATCAGAATCTATGCTAACCAAAAATAATAAGAAAAAGGGGGAATTATCTTTGAAAAGATTTATTTTTAAGGTTTCAAGAAGATGGGGAAAACAGTTTGAGCTAAATGAAAGGAACGAGAAAAACTGGGAGGAAAAAGAAAACTTAAATTAAAGAATAATTAAGAATTCTTGCCTTCTTTTGGAACAGGTTGTTTCCAAGAAGATGGGTATATCCCTTTTCGGTAAGACATACAATAAAAAAGTCTGGAAAAAACGGTTTTAGTTCGTTGGCGCAGTTCTTTAACACGATATGGCAGGTATTTCGTCCGGTCCTAATGCTAATGCCTTTTGCGTATCTAGTTCTTTAAGGATTTTACGAATATCATGGTGATGAAACTTGACTTTACGATATGGTGGGGAGAGCCTTGCCTTGGGGGATATCTAAGGTAGAGTGCGATGAAAATATTACGGCGAACATGTTTGCTTTTTTCTTGGCAGTAGTTGCCCTGATGCCACGTTCGCCTGTCAAAGGTGGGAGAGACGTTTTTGCAAAGTTATTACGTACTGCCTTTGCTACCGACCAGAAATTCCTGGAGCCACTGGGACATTGCTTCTTCTTCTTCTTTGCGGAAGCCTTAAGGCTTGTTTTACCCATTTATTTGTCCCTCCTGGGATGTCGACGACCAGCTGTATTTCCATCTCTTGGGAGGCCGTCCTGGTGGTCTGCCGGATGCTGGTTTTCCATTTCTGGCGATTTTTGCCAGTCTGTGGTTCTCCATCCTGGATATGTGCTCGTTCCAGAAGCGTCCCCTAGCGCGTGTCCATCTAACCACGTCCTTTGTCTTGCATTCTTCCCTAATTTCGTTACTCCTTCTTTGATCCCAAAGTGTGTTCCCTGTGATCATTCTAAGTATTCTCATTTCATTGGTTCGTGCCATCCTTTTTGTCTCCGCTGTGTCAGCTCGTGTTTCTGCCGTCTATGTCATCACGTGCCTGACACATGCTTTATATATTCTAACTTTGGTTGTTCGTAAGCTATCCTGCTATCCTGGCTGTCTTAATTACCTGGTTCCATACGTCATTCTTGAGTTCACCATATGGTGATATTGTTATTCCCAGATAGTTGAATTCAAAAACCTGGTCTATTGTTTTGTTGCTTAGTTCTAGTTTGCATCTGCGTGGTTCCCTGGCAATCACCATGCTTTTTGTTTTGGTGGTTGATATTTCCATGTCAACTTTTTCGGCCTCTTTCTTAAATGCCTATAAGAGCCATGGCAGTCCGTCTTGCATGTGCGCGAATAGCGCTACATCGTCTGCGTAATATATTATCTTAAGTTGTTAGTTTCCCATCTTGTATACCTGGTCTACCTTGCGCAATTGCTTTATAATTCTGTCCATTGTGATGTTTAACAGTAGCTCCATGTCGTATCCCTGTGCTTTGCTGTATTTCTTCTGTTGTTGTTAATTTTGTTCGTATTGTTGTGGTGTTAATTGTGCATTGTGTTGAGCTCTCTAACCGTCTCTGTGATGTTTGGGGGAATTCCCCTTCTGTCCAGCTTGTTCCTAACGTCCTCCAGCCTTATCCTGTCGAACGCTTTCGTCAAATGTATAAAGCACAGGTATGCTGGTTTGTTATACTCTCTATTGCCTTCTCTACAACCTGTCTGACAACAAACATTGCGTCAATCGTCGAACAGTTTTTCCGAAAACCTTGCTGCTCCTCGCTTATTGTGGTGTAACTGAGAATGTGTTGCTGCAGCATACGGGTGAATAATTTCATGTTCGTGTCTAGAAGCGATATTTCTGAGTAGTTCGCCAGGTCTGAGGTTTTCCCCTTTTTGAATATTGGGATTGTATAGCTGTTGTATTTTCGTCCTTCAATATTTTGTTGAATAGTTCGGCCTGCTGTCCAGCCAGAGCTTCTCCTCCGCACTTCGTTGGGTACGTTGTCCGGGCCTGGAGATTTACCGTTTTTCAGGTGCTTCATTTCGGATATCACTTCATCCATCGTGTATTGTTCTACATCCTCGATGTCTATGGCTTCCCCTCGGTTCAACCTCCCCCGCTCCTTGGGCCTTCGATGTTCCTGTTCGCCCTGGTTTGCATACAGGTCCATTCGGCTGCCGAGATGTTATTTAATTGTATTGTCTCATTTATTTCTCTCCTTGTTGTTCTAAGCATTTTCCATATGCGTTTTTGGGTTCCATAGAAGTCACTTTCCATTTCTCTACTGAAGTTCTCCCAATGCTCTCTCTTTATTTCCCTTATGCGATGTATTTGATGTGGTTTCTTGGAGTCTTGTTGGCTGTGTATGATAGGTGGGCTTTTTTCCTCTCATGGGCCAGTATCTTCACCTCTGGTTTGAACCATGGTTTTTTATTTCTTTGTTTTGTCGTTGTGTTTACTGGTCTTTTGCCTAGTGCCTCCTCAGCTGCTTGGTTTATGTTGTTTAGGGTATTGCAAAAGTTTCTTTCTGATCCTTTGATTGTGTTCGTCCTTAGTTTCGTCGATCACACGTTTGCATTCGTTTCTCGTTTCGACAAAATAATTGCGATTTTCATGTCATCTATGGAACCCGAGAGTAGAAATGATAATTAGAAAAAATTATAAATTGTAAAATTCTTCAACAAGTTGGTCCCTTTTGCGTTTTGCAGCATTATTGAGAACGAGAACCATATTTTCATCTCCGCTTATATCTTCAAGATCTTCATCAAAATCTACATTAATATCTTCCAAGTCAATGTTTTCATGTATACATATATTGTGTAACATAGAACAAGCTGTTATAATAATAAATTTCACCAGTTTTTGTTTGCTGAATTTTAATGACGTCATACTCATCGAAGCTGATCAGTGATGAAATCAATCAGAAAAATTCGATGAGAATTTATTTTTAAAATTTATACCACAGATTCAATGATGCACCTGATCATAGAGATGGCCATGAGATTTACTCAACGATATAGAAGAAGCAAATAGAAGGAGTTTGTCATGCCACTTCACAATTATAAGCACACCGAAAATTCCATTAGGGCATTTAATAATTTCGAAAATAATTAAAATGATAAAAACAAAAACGTACGTCACTGAACTGAGCCGCATAATAAACTATGCTGATGAAGTTTGTCGTGTATATTAAGACATGTGGTTAATGTGTTTGATATTTACACTTGATGTTGGTTTTTAATTAGATCATTTTCGCTGCAACCGAGAGCCATCTAGAATTTCCCCCGAGGTTGAGGCTGAAACACAATAATTTCGACCTATGAATAAGGTTAGCCAATAATTTTTTTTTGTGGTATTTGAATAATAATAATTTGTCCTTCCAAAAAATATAAATGATATTCTCGGAAGAAATCGACAAATATAAAATAGAAGAGAACAATAAGAGATGAGAAACTTTGATGAAACTAAACAATAATGGCATTAATTTTTCACTAAATATAATTTAAAAACAAAAAGTCATGGTTTTGTACTTAGGTAAGAACAATTAGTTTAGGTGACATAAAATATGTTTAAAAATAAAAGTGATTATTTATTTATTAGGAAAAGGTGTTATTTTCGTATTATTATAATTTATTAATCCTCTCTGATACGCTAAAACTGAGAATTTCGACGATATAACACAGCCGACAGCCAAAAAGATTGTTTAGTTTTTATTACTTTGTTGCCATTTCCACGATATTCTTCAATGATAACCGACACGAAAATAAGAAAGAGGCTTAATGCGAACGGACACAGTTAAAACCAATTGCGTTATTATTATGAGTCAGCCTCGTAATTATTGGATGTCGGATAGTTAGTTACATCTTGTCTTACACAATAATTTTTAACGCCTAACAATTTGGTCAATTCACCAAGAAAAGTAAAAAAAAAATTGCGTAAGAAATCTACAAACAGTTTTCACGTTCATTATTATATTTTGCTTGTCGCGTTTATTTACTTTGCAATAAATGTCAATACTAGAAAATACAAAAAAGGTAATATCCCACTTAAAATATGATAATTAATTGCATTTATTGTTTTACGGAGATCATAAACCTTAACTTTTTATTTAAATTTAAATCAATAAATTAATTAGTACCATATACTAATTGCCTGAATAAGTAAGTAGGGACTAGGCCTCTAATGCGCATGGTACTTTATATTTACTTACAAGATAGGTGTGCCTATAAATATCAAATATATCCTTACCGAACGTACTTTTTAGCTCACTATATGCGACACAAATAATGTGCGTTTTATACGTGTTACTACTTACCTACCAGAACCAATTTATTTTTAAAACAGTTTTTATTTTTCTCATAAAATTGGCCATAAAACCGCCAAGTATATTTTTATGAAGGTTCTGTTCGAATATAACTCCGAACTAAAACCTATAAAGATTTTACTACTTTTCGTTATAATTCTTTTATTGTGTCGTAGGACAAAATAGGCATTGTGGCCATTGTATAATGGGCATTTAGAATTTGGTTAGT
>MU192507.1:2099-28775 GCA_016904865.1 Pissodes strobi
ATATATCAGAAATTTGCCCTTACAATTCGCAATGTCTCACAGACCTCTATCCTGCGATAAATTAAAGAAGTAAATTCCAAAACAACAATATATTAATTATACAATTAAATTACAATTATGATTGATGAAATGGAGTTTATCGATATAATTAAGTTACAAATATAATTGATGAAATTATTTGAGATGAAGTTTATCTGATAAAAAAATAAAATTGGTCTTTACAATATGTTTATCTTCTGACTGACTAATACTTAGCTTCGTCCAATTATTCTGTAACCATGCGATCGTATTGGGACCTCCACTGGAACCGTTTTTGCCTGTTCCCAAGTTAGTATCTGTTGGGTTTATCGAGGACTTATTTGGTGCACGAAGTATTGGTTCCCTCAGATTGGTTTGGTACAGCAAGGTGTTTTCTTCAATCAGTCGTGCAGTTTATAACATGAAAGGGGAAATAAACTAGTCTTAGGCCAATGTATATTGCTAATTAAATAATATTCAAGGATATATCATGTGAACATCAGTGACAATGTTACACATATGATGAAGCAATCTACAAATTGAAAATTCACTGGTAAAAGCAGATATAATCAGAAACTTAAATTACAATGTTAAGTTGAGCAGACAACAAGCAAAAATTATAAATAATTACTGTTACTCAAGATATCCTTTTCTTTACTTTAAAATATAAAATTCATAAGAAAATGATGATTGAAATATAAAATTCAAAAGGAAATAATAGAATGACAATTCAGTGACTTTCGGTAAATTTAAATAAAAGGTAATTTTAAATTTAATAATAAATAGAGAAATAGTGGTACAACTTCTAACAACGAGTCTTATGACTCAAAATAATTAATTACTATTACTTTTATTTAGGCCCTTGGCACATAAACGAAAACTGAGCGCAATTGCGCTTCAATTCAATTAAAGATAAAGATAATATAATCACTATCTCGCATCAAGATAGAAATTTAGATAAAAGATAAATCCAGATAAATTAACATATGCGAGATTAACCTCTCATAAATGCAAAGTAATATCGGTACATCAGGATTGAGGCAAGACAGGGCTAATATTTATAAGCTTGATGTAACAAATAAATTGAAAATTTAATTAAATGAGCCTGAAAAGAAAAAATATTAAAACCAGCAATACTATGAGGAAAAATTCGGAGAAATTCTACTGAAAATTCATTTTACTACCTTTGCAGGAATATATAGAATTTACTCCGAGATTTAACCCAAATAATACTGTTCAATTTGAATTAAAATACATAAAAAACGTGCGTGACCACTGAACGATAAAATAATTACGTTCTCCCTAAATTTGGACTAAGCCTCTTTTAAATTACATGAATTTGATTAATGAGAGACGCAAATATTAACCAATAAATCGGTATTATTACCCAAACGGTCACGACAACAATTAAAAAATATTGAAGATGTAAGCTAATTAAAAGTGGAATATAACAATGCTAAATTCTTACTTTAGTCAAATAAGACTAAACGAATCATAAACAAATAGTAATTATGTATTTAAAAATGAAAGAATTAGTTAAAGATATTGCAATATGAATTAAATATTTCAAGATTAAAAATCACCAATTACCAGTCAACGTCTCAACACAAGATAAAAGATCTCGTTTTCAAAATTCAAGACGTTGGACAAAATTATGTCTGCCCATGTTTTATTGGCTAATTTATAACATGTGATTAACGCTATAAACCACGTAGCGTCAAGTAATAGAAATACCCAATATTAAATATAGTAATCTACAGTAAAATAAATTCACAAATTGTAGGTACAAAATAGCGTACTAGCGCTTCTAAAATCGTTATTCGCACGAAATAAACCCATTCGTGAATAGATGTCACTGGCGACTTAATTATTAAATATCGAAAATCATTTGCAATGGAATTGAAATTTTAGTGTAGCGGAATAAGCATATATTACGTTTTTAAACACATTAAAAATTTATTGTTATTTTGGTATAAATATATTTTTATAGTTGAGATAGAGGATATGGTAATTATGTATAAACATATATTTGATGTGGTTGGGCGATTTTGGGCTACTAAAACTTATAGCATAATGATGAACAAAAAAATTACTCAAAATTATAAAAAACACTTTTCAATTTCTACTTTTGCGACAAATGCGATTTTGGGCGACAAATAAGCAACAAGGGTGTCGACTCGATTTTTAAAAATCTGACAACACTGCAAACGATTAGTTTCAGAATTTGACGATATGTCTGCCATCATTAGTGCTATTTTCCTGCATTTTTCTGAAATCGGAATATGTGATTTTAAGAGCGTGAAATTTGTACTCAATATTTCGTTTTATATTTAGGTGTACAATTTATATTGTTAGGCGTATTTTAAATACGTAAAACCATATATTTCGAAATTAAAGACCTGATGCCTTTGTGCAATACCTTAATGTATGTCGCTCGGCCAGTTTGCTAACAGCCAATACCCACTTGTTAGAGCACAGTTTTATAAGTTTTTTTTTATGTTTAATTGTATGTTTTTCTATCGTTTTCGGCTAATTTTGCGGTAAGCAATACTTAGTGAAATTATGCCTCAAAACGGCTGTAACGGAACGTTTACTATAAGTCCTCATTCCTATAAATATTTGAGTAATCATGCTCCTATTATTTTACCTCATCCAAACACAGTAAAAGCGGTTAGTAAGAAATTTTTCACAGATCCCCAAATTAATGAAAGAAATTTTTTTAACCTAAGCTCGTAACATTTTTCAATAATTAACTGATAAAGATAAAAATTTTATATTAATTTTTAATGAACTGTAGGAACATTAGTAAATAATAGTAATACTTTAGCATCATCTGCAGTTGCATTTATGATCACAAATCCTTGCTGTGAAGTCTTAAAGAAGTAATTCAGAAATCTTATATGGAAGAAATTGGCTACATAATATTTTGTACAGTTAGTGACAATAATGCAGCAAACAGCAAGGCAATGAGTAATTTTTCACTCCGGAATGATAGCCGCGCATACTCTTTAGGAATTTGAAAAATGGGTTATAACAGCCCCCTCTTTTTATGTAATTTGTGATGTAATTTTTAATTTTATTTCAATTTCACTGTTTAACCTATGTGTGGTCCAAGATGTTTTAATTGTTTTGACTCGACTGTGCTAGTTCCTGACAAAGAAGCACTGATGATGGCCTAAGGCCGAAAGCGCTCTGCATTGCTAATTAAAAGATTTTGCACGAAATACAAAAGTCTTCAATTTAATTTAGATAAATTTATCAACTAGCCCTGTGTAGACGCGGCTGGACAAGTTTAGAAGAGTATGAAGAGCGGTTCAGTGGTGTTGTTGCTAGATTTGTATTTTTTCAATTATTTTGGATAGTGTCATTAAAAGTGAATAATGAAGTGGTCCGGAAGGGAAACCGTTAAATTTGTGGAACTTTATCGTGAACACGAGGGTCTTTTGGATGTAAATAAATCAAATTACAGGAATAATCAGATGAGAGTGCCGGCTTTGGAAAAACTAGTTCGGCATCTCCTGGCTAACAATCATTGATATCTATTAGCTATCAATCACCGTTAGCATCTCCTGGCTACCAGCCACCGTTGGCATCTCCTGGCTGCCAACCACCGTTGGCATCTCCTAGCTATCAACCGCCGTTGGCATCTTCTGCCTATCAACCAACGTTGGCATCTCCTGGGCACTAACTGTCATTGGCTTCTCCTGGCTGCTTGCTACCGCAGTTACCTCCTGGACATCGGTTACCTATGTCATCTCCTGCCTAACAGCCACCATTGTTATCTCCTGTCGACCAAGTACCGTCATCATCCCCTGGGCAGCAGCTACATATACCACCTCATGACCAGCAGCAGCCGTCTACCAAGGCAACACCTAATAATGTTGAGCATAACGAAGATAATGTTTATGTCTTTGTATTTAACGTAGAACGGAAGTTTTCACGACTCTGGTCAATTAATGAATTAATACATAGGGGTTCTTGGATACTGACCCTGTCGGATTTAAAACACTTTTTAACATTTCGTCCAGGGTTGCACGTGCACAGCTTCTTAAGTTGGTATAAGTGAAGGAGGGCGATACCGCATGTATAAATTCGCAACCGTTAACAAAAGGTTGGAAAGGACCTTAAACTAGACACGGTAAATAAAAAAATCTTGACTTGTTAATAAGCGTTCTAATTTTATTTCGCTTTAGTAGCACGGTGTTAAAAACTTACTTCTAAGTAAAAAGGTACTTATGTAAGCAAAGTCTTTGTTTACTTTCCTTTATGTATTGCCCCAGTACTTCGCAGATTACATGGTAAACCTCGGGTAGAAACTTTGATACTGATGCCCTGGGAAATCGAAAAAGATGTTGAATAGTTCTGTGGCTATTCCCTGTTGCTAAAAAGTTGAGGGTAACTTCAAGTTTAATTGATGCTGGTAAAGTGTGCAATTTCTTAGAATTTTAGGCAAAACCAAGGCGAGCGAGTTTTCATATTTATTGGGTGTCAATCTAAAGCATATTCTATATCCTTCCAGGATTTTCTGCACGAAGTTCTTGTGACAGAAGAGCAGATGTTCCTCTGGTACTTCTTCTTTTAATCCATTTCCGAACCCATACCCTTTTTGGCGACTATTTTCTTCACCAATTAAACTATTAATTTCTTCAATCAAAATTTCCGATATTTCCAACAAAACCTTTTTATCTCAATTTTTATTTAATATTTTCGATTTTATCAAAGCACGACTATGCGAATATTTCGTCTTTATGCGTCCCAGTACACCTTGGGAACTGGCAAGCAAAAAAACACTTGTAGACACCTACTAGCATTTCAACTGAGAAAGTCAACTATCCTGGGTAGCTGCTTGTATAAGTAACTGGTACAAGTAACTATACCAATGTAAACGCGCCTTTAGAAACGACTTTTCGGCCGCCTGATACCCTACTATAAAACGCGACTATGCTTTTAAAACTGGTCAAATGCAACATTTAACAACAGCTTACTATGATGTCCCTTACATGAATATGTCACTAATGTAATGTAAGTTTGAAATATTTTTGGTATAAAATTTTTGTGCAGAATCTCCCACGAGCTTGATTTTCTCAGTGCCGAATTTTCTAAGAAAATTTTCACAAAAATCGCACCTCGAAAACAATTCCGGAAATAATTCCCGCTCTAGAGAGATTATATGTGAAAATTAAATTCTAATCTGTCTCTTGATCTGTACCAGATTCTCGTTATGGCGTCTCGTAAGGAGGTGTTTTGTAGTAAAACGAGTGGTATAAAATAAACTAAATTAGCAATATAAAGAGTCGCGATTGCCATCACTGAAATTTATAAGCAAACAGATGCGTAGAAACATCCAAAAGATAATCCCTCACAATTATTACAACGCTTTGCGCATTTAAATTGTATTTATGAGAATATTATGAAAATTTATTACCTAAAACCGAAATAAATCTACCTAAATGCAATGTGTGGGCTGCATCAGTCGATGGGAAGTGTCTAGGCTCGCGGATAAATGCTAATTAAAACGGCTGGGAAAATGCCTTTTTGTTTCACGTCTGATTGTTTTTAGCACTTTGTGTCAGTTTCGTATGAGAGGGCACCGTCGAGTACACTATGGAAATAAATTTCTGGGAATGTTTCTAATTTTTTTATGTGTTGTAGGCTTCAATTTAGTAAGCAAATTTAGATTCGTACTGGCTTCTCGAATCAGCAATTAATTTTATTAAAAATTTAACAGATTAGCCTGAACCTCGTGATGTCAAGGTCCGAGTGTTTCGTCCCGGTGACACTTAATCGGGAGCGTAGGTCATAATCAGGGTATGGCTACCTCATCGTTAGAAAACTCCGTTTAACTCCTCCTCTTCTGGCAAAGTTTAAATGAATCGCATAGACATGCTGAAATACTTTTTAAACAGTTTTGATGTTGATCCTTTTCACAATCCTATAGATAGAAAAATGATTTATGAATATCCAAATTCTATTTTGCGTCACTTAGATACTTGAACTATACGTTATTATGTTATTTTATAAACTAAAAAACCGATAGATCTTTAGGTTTTCAAAAAGTATCTACAACAGTGGACAAAGATAAAAATGGTAATAGGGAGGAGCAGGCACAGGGAACAATTTATATTTCGCGAAATTAAATAAGTAAATAAAAATGCTTCTTAATATTTCAAATACGAAAGTTACTCTACAGATTTCTAATTGGCTTAAAGGAATTCGGATAAGGGTTCTACTTTATTTCTTAAAGTTTAACACTGGCCCCATGTACCCCATACAAATGGAGCACTGAGGCCCTGGGGATCAGACACTGGGGTGCAGGGAATCATGTGTTTTAATCTAGTGTTCTTGATGGTGTAAGTAATAAATGTCATTTTATTATACGAGATCGCAAGAATTAACAAAATATAATGAATTTTAAGAGTCAATTATTCACTACTTTTTCTACGAACATGATCAATTACTAAAAAAGGCTATTTTGGGAATTATAAAAAGACACATGACATTGCATTTATGTCCAATGTTTTATTTCTGTAATGTTCTTTGTTAGGTTCGTCAATATCGTTGCATACTAAAGGACACAACCCGCGTAGTTTTAAGGTTTTATTAGTAAAACATAGGTACTTGATAATACACTAATAGGAATCTGATCGGAAACTTCTCTGTTCACATATAAATGTATATCTATAATTAATCACTTTCAGGGTTTGTTTATATTATACATAACCTCTCAACAATTACTATTTTCTAAATATCATGAATGCTTATTAATAACATTAACGAATTCATGGTTATTCTAGATTCTGTCGCCCTAAACTATCAAGGTAATTATGCAATAATAATACCTATAATTTGTCTAAATTACGGATTCCAGTACACCTCTCCCAAAAAAAAGGGGAAAATGTCTTCGAACTCCGACAATCCATCGCAAGCCTAATGTGCCCAGCCGTTGCAATTCTGACATTTGATCTATCCTTCCCCTCTCTTTGATTCCCAATATCTACTGCAATAAATGCATATGTTATTAGTGTCCTCTGCTTCACTATCACAGCTTTCCGCATGCAAGAATTTCAATTTTCGTACATTCTTTCACCTTTCCTGGACTCTTAACACTTTTGACATTATTTTTCTTTTCAGATTTTTTGGCAATAAGTTTCTCTTTAAACGAAAAATTTGAGCCTTTAGAACTTTTTTATGTTCGGCACACACACAAAAGGAAAATCCTATGCCACTACTCAAGCAGTACGTGTGCGGAGAAGATGCTGGACGTTGGACTTGAAGCGCGGTAGGTTGTACTTTTCGGGAAGGACGTATTGAGAAGTCCACTCCAGAGCGAGGCAGTCCGCCAGGCAAAGAAGTTCCGCAACAAGGACTTCCTAGGTATTCGCAACTGAATCGTATATTGATGAGCAGTTTGTGTTTGACGGGTGTTTGTGTTTGGCACAACTCTGGGTGAAATCATAAGTGCCAGCTCGTTCGAACAACTACCTTAGTAGTATCGATAGTAAAAGATAGGTATGCCACTTTTCTTCGATGTTCAAGGATATCAAGGTCTTTAGTCAACTCTGGGTCATCCACAAGACGGACTGCTCTCCTCTGTATGGAGTCCAATATCTTGAGCAAGTGTTTAGGTGCCAATCTCCACACATGGGAACAGTATTTCAGAGATGGTCTTATCTGGGCCTTATAGAGCGGTAAGAGCTGATGAGGTATATACAACTTTTTTGCTCTATAGAGTGCTTCTAACTTTTGTGCTGCTGCCTTGGCGATGTTGGTGACGTGATTACGCCAAGACATGTTGTTTTCTACGTTGATGCCCAGCAAGCTTATGGATACGGCCAGAGTCAGTGTTGGTCCTGTCATTGATACGTCAGGTCCTGCAGTGCCTGCTTTTTTTTGATAAGACAGCTGCTTGAGTATTTCCTGTGTTAAATTGGACATTATTTTCCGCACTTCATTCCACGATGGCATTCATATCCTCATTGATGGCAGCAATCTGATTTTCTCGCTCGCGTTAGGACGAGCAGCGCATTAAAGTACGCGACATGAAAGAGGATATAAGAGTACTGCCGACTGCAATGCTGTAAATAGATATGGTTGTCCTGTCTAAAAGATCGTTGAGATAGAGCAGGAATAGTGTGGGAGATAATATACACCTTTGAGGAACACCGGCATTGATTTTAAATTCTTCCGAGAGATATCCATCAATACCAACTCGGATGCGTCGATCCCTTAAGAAATTGGAAAGCCACAGAAGCAGTGCTGGTGGTAGTTCGTGTGCTGCTTTGGATATGTCGAGAGCCACTTCACGAGATTCACCGTAGCTTTCGATGGCTTTGGTCTACAGGTACGTCACGTAAGTCAGGAGATCTCCCGTTATTCTGTGCTTACGGAAGACATACTGGCGACCGCTTAAGATGCCTGCTCAAGATTATCTATCAATAAACTGATACATACAACCACCATCGCCGTACTTCCATACTCAGAGTTTTTTGGGAGGTATTTGGAAGTTGACTAGTAAATTATGCACTTTTTCTAGCTCAACCAGAGCATATGGATGTAAATTGACAATATTTTGATATAATACACAGGTTCAGCCTGTGGGCACCTTTACCACAGGTGCGAGATTTTGGCACGAGATTCTATGCGTCTCGCATGAGACTCAAGACGAGATTGACAAAAGTTTCGAATCGTCTTGCCCTAATATCTTCTAGAGTCTTGTCTCGAGAACGAGACTCTCGTGAGTATAACTACTCACTACACGTCCAACTTGTTTTTCTTTTCTGGAGACTTACTATGGCTTAGTTTTTATTATCGCAACCTTGATATCAAAATTACTTAAAAAAAAATTAGAAACTTGGAATCTGATGGTGAAAGTTTGAAGCATTAATTTCCATAACCCATATCCGGCTCGAAGGACCCCATTAATTGGAATATTTAATGCTCCTGGACAGTGGCGGACATATCACCGGGCAGTTCGGTGCGTCGCCCTGGGGCCCAAGGTTCAAAAGGGCCCCCACGATGCCTTAACTTAGTCTTAAAATATACAACGGGTAGGGGCCCATAAATATCTTTTGCCCTGAGGTCCACGCGTCCCTAGGTCCGCCGCTGCTCCTGGAGTTTTCTTGTAGTGATGTAACGATGGCCTGTATATTGTGTGATTTTATAAACCATCTGACGAATATTATTTTTTACATTCATACAGAGATAAAAATGGTACTAATGATCAAACATTGAATAGTGACCAGCTCATAATTCATACCTTTGATTAAGTAATTTAATGTTGAAAATTCATTGAGTTCTATCTTGATGTACCTAATCTACTATTATTTCATCTCAAGTAAATTTTCCACTTTATTATTTATAGCTTAGGGGACTTCATAAGAATCGTGCACTATGTGCAAAGTCTTTTAAATTTGATATAGTACCTATTAGGTATGGTATTCAGGTTTTAGGAAACCATGGCTAGCAACTTGTGCGCGACCTCTGGTGGCCTGTTAGCTCTAAATCCAATATTGCCGCCATATGTATTGGTATATTCAATAGATGGGCTTCTATTAGAGATAAAATCTTGAGCAGTACCGCTTTTTATAGGTTATAGGATACGAGGAATCCTTTTCTCGGGTCTAATTTGTGTTTAAAAATCAATTTCAAGATAGTTTAGTATTTTTTTATGACAGATTAGACAATACAATTCAAGGTAAAGAAACAATTTTTGTATCAATTCGGTGTAATTTATTAATAATTACAAAATATTAAGAAACATGAATGCTTGACACAAATACGATAGAATCTAAAGTATATTACAGCCTTGCAATATAATATATTTGTTACTTCATTTATTATTGAGTTGTTTGCGCAACCTTCTTGACACTTGCGTAATGGGCTGCAGCGAATCCTGGCCGCATATACAGTAACAGCACCTGCGCCAGCTCCTTGATATAGGGCGACTGTAATATAAATGTATATTAAACATAACTGCCTTTAATGTGTTGGGTTAGTTTTAGTTAGCTTTTATTGGTTGGGTCCACGCTTCGCTCGCTCCAGGGGCGCAACCAACAGAAACTAGCCAAAACTAACCCAGCACATGAAAGGCAGTTACATTATATCTACATCTATATCACAGTTAGCGCGGCTGCTGTTACTGTATATGCATCCCGGCACGATAACATTTACATCTGCCTGCGCATGGGACCAAACAACTACAGTTAATTAGCAATGAACATCCATGGCTTGCATCTGGAAAATAAGCCCGGTAGGGTACCCAATCTTTGATTATGTCATTCCATTCCCAACCTCATTTATTTTAAGCAGGGGCATCAGGCGATTTGGACAGCGTCATCTTCCAAACAAATGCGGCAGTGAGCAGCGCTATTTTTTTATCCTGATGTATTACGTGTTCTGATATTGGTATAGAATCAAGAAACATCAGGCCTTGGGCAAACATCAAGTTCCTTGCTACATTGACTGAATCTGCACCACAGTTTTTGCTGTACATCAGATTTGTAAAGCGTTCAAGATGAAATCTGTGCTGTGATTCCAACATGCCAATGAACATGTCAGTGACCTTAGAATATGCAGCCCATACATTCAATTCCATCTTTTTACCTATTCCAAACATTGATAACGTTACATCAAGCCGCGTAAATGCATGAAAAAAGAGAAGGGCTTCGTAGCGTCCACGTCGAACCTGTTGAAAGATGTGATGGATTGAAATCTCTCTTTCCTGATCCAAAACCTATTCATAACTCTGACATACTAAATCATTTAAAGTGACAGATGGCCAGAACAACTACAACCGTGTCCACTGTGTTGAGGTACGCTTTGGTATGTTCTTGATCAGCTGTGTGTTGCAAGTGCAACATCATTCTGGTATTTGCTCCTTCTTGCTGATTGCTGATTATCTTTTGTTTTTCTCGACATTCTAGCTCGATGCACGGAAGTATCACCTCGTTTGTCCCGGGTTTGTGATTATTTAAGACTGTAATAGTGATATGTGTCCCAGACTGCATCTACTCCCGTGGTGTTAGGCATCATTTTGCTTTATATAAATGGCACTAGGTACATATTTATATATTCCTCGAAACATGTGGCACGCTATGGTTTTAAAATATGAATAACTGCTGGTATATCCAGTACAAGCACTGATGTCTCCTTGGATGATTGAGAGCGTCCTGGGCCAGGCATATCAGGAAGACCTCCAATACGAGTAGATTTCCTTCATGACAGTAGTTTTCCCTCATTAGATAATGCAGATGGATCATGCTGGTTCTCGTGTCTGAAGAAGTCATCTATGTCAGCCTGTGGTCGTGCTTGCTTCGTGATGAGCGCTTGCTTTGCATGGTTCCTGATGTTCCTGATCATTTACTGATTCAAATTATGTTCAAACTCAACATTACCCTTAGCAACTCAGGTTTAGAAATCTGGATGACCATCTTCGCTTCTTTCTGATTGGAACTGAATATTATGCTCGTGGCTCGTGGCTCTGATCTAATGCCATGACAGAGAACTTTTTCATTACGGTGGACAACAAACGGCCCATTCATAGATACTTCGTAGAATTTATTACATATATTACATATTATGATATTATATTACTCAATCGTTATTAGATTTGCGAGGTTTCGATTCGCAATCCAATTAGAATTAATGGAACTGCTTTTCCAGATTTTATTTTTTCTTCGTCGAAGGACCAGATGTAATAATAGGCTCAAGTTTGCTTTTACCTATTTAATTTATTACACCAATATATGTGATTAAAAGTACATCCTAGGGCAGGACATTGGACTAGTTCTTTCTATCTATACTAAACAGGAACAATTTTCACACTTGTGTGAAAGATAAGTTCTAATTATTGCAAGGAAAATCTTGGCTTTATTGGAGAATTAATCTCGCATGAATTGTGTTCTTGGAACAGGAGATATATCCTAATATCGAATTGTCTAAGTCGAAAGACGTAAGAACAAGAAATTGGCTCTAAGCCGAGGGTAAATAGGAATGGCTAGGGCCGAAATGGTACATATACCGAAAAATTAGCATTAAGCTGAACGTAATTAGAACTGTAGAGACGAAATAGTAAATACCGAGAAATTGGCCTTGGGGACTTGACTAAAGGGACGAGAACACAGCAACTCTCTTGAAGGTAACTTAAAGACTGAGTTTTGTTAAGGGATGAAGTCAGCGTCGCAATTGCTGAGTGCATTAAAAGTGTGGGGTAAACGTTTGCTGTGATTGGATGGTTCTAGAGGCCATGTTTGCAAGTGGGTCGTTCTAGACAATCCGTCACTGGAGTGGTAAGGGTGAATATTGATCGATTCGATCGGAAACTGACAAAGGTTTTTATGTGAGTTGTATTTTCTTGGAATTTATTTGTGGCTTACTTTGCCGATCCGTCTGTTACGGCGGAACTCTAGGAAAAATGTATCGTGCTCTAGGCATATTTTTATGCTTTTAATTTAAATAGAAGTAGAATAGTATTTTATTTAGCAGTTAAAAGGACAAATAATATAGTCCGAGAGCAAGTTATAAAATAATGTATCACCTGTTGTGACTGTTGTAACACAACAATCGTATTGTTGCAAGCCTTATTTCGTTCCGTATTTTGCAAACAAAAGTCGGTTGCAATTTATCTATCTGTATTTTGGTATTAATTAGTTTAACGAAAACTTAATATATAAAAATGCCTTCACCACCTTGTCCACAATTCGTATAGATGACGATGACGACGTAGGTACGTTAAGCTGATTTCAGACTTGCGTGGAATCTCAAGGGAAAGTATATCATGGAGCAATAATATAACCTGACATTTGGACCGCATTGAAATTTAAACGAACTTACGGTTATTGTTGGAATATTCAGGGGGAATGCCTTTGGGTCTTATGAAAAATTACAATGTATTGTCATCTAAAACCAACAAACGCAAAATGAAAAACTGATTGATTTATATTAATAAAGCATAAAACATCAATGGTTTAGTTACATCTATCAGTAATTTTGTCGGCAATATTGGGCGCAGGATCCAACCGTTACAGAGTGGCAATTTAAGCGCAAAATACTGAAGATTTCGAGACTCTTCTTTCCTCTCTAGACATAAGCGTCGATACTAGGAATTATCAAGGAATTTTATTTTAAATGGTTATTGAAAGGATTTATTCAAAATGGATTATTGAAATCCATCACAAAAATATCAGGCTATTAACGTTTTTAAATTAAATCCTTCTAATAAAAATAAATTTCGAGTTTGAATCTATTTTCTAGTCTTGATGCAAGTCGCTGTTTCGTTCTAAATTTTTGCTAGGCTATTTAGCTGTACCTACCTTCATAGTTGGCAAACATGTTCGATCCTTTCTCCTTGGAGTACTAAATTTAAATGGGGAAAAAAAGAGGCGTGAGAGAGGAAAAGAAACGTTAGCGAAAGTGCATCTTGTGGGAAAAAGTGGAAGTTTTGCTTATAAAGAGGATAATTTCCCACAAAGTGGTCCTAAAGGCTTCTAGGTTTGCTAGAATCTTTGTTGTAGAGTTCATAGTGCTGGAAGATATACTTTAACCTTTAACGGCCATTTGAACGAGTTTTCGCTTGGCGGATTTCAAGCAGCCACTTCTAGTTAATTCCTTGCTAGCTTGGGAATCCTGCTGGTAAAGCACCTTCTGCTTTCCACTCCAGAGGTAGTTGCGCCCTCGTCACTTTCGAGGTAAGATCGCTATAACTTTCATGTCCATTTATTTCCTTCTTAAATACCACGATATTGGTTGAAGAATTAAAATAGAGTTAATATGATTGAGGACTGATATCAGTTACTTCTAGGGTTTTTCTTCTGGAGCCTCCCATTATCCACCTCTTGTTGAGGGAGTTTGACCGCGGACGCTGACTGCTGTGAGCCGTGGGGTCACCCGATCGAGGTTAGGCAGAACACCCTTTCAATGCCCACCAGAGTTCAGGGAAGTTTATTGTGGAATGTCTGTGAAGAGTCTGTAGGCTTCATAACAGTTTTGAACAAGTTTTTTAAATTATTTAATTAGTGTAATTTATATTACGATGTCTATATTTATCGTTCGGAAAAAAACAAAGTATAACTTTATACCGAACCATCCGAAAAACAACCCCCTCGCCAAAAATTAGTATTAAGTTTCAAGATTTTTATATTGAAGGATGATTTATATACTTAATTAGCTTTGATTATATTGTCTATTTAAATAGATTTGATAATGTGTAAGTGTTATTTCTTTTGTTATTACCACCCTGAGATTTAATCTGTGACAGTATGTTTAATAGAAGCTCATCTATTAATAATATCAATACAAATGGCGGTCATATACCAATTTTCAAAGACTTGGCACAAATTTCACGATTTTGATGAATTTGCAATAATTCCTGCTCTGTATTATCTTTCCCAGTCAATAACTTTTAATAAGAATAGCAAAAAATGATTTTTTCTTCAAACGTCAGTAAATCCGTCATTACTCGATTGTGTAGGCGGCCGTGAAGTTTCATTTTTCCTCCGCCGGAGCTTTGCTTTTCACTTTTCCGCCGGCGGAGGTAAAAGTGTTACCATAGCAACATAGATACAAACAAACAACAAAGCAAGCGTCAACAACTCAAGAATTATTAAACTAAAATTTGTATTTATCACTCAATTTGTGCACTGCATTTCTATAAATCACTAATTTAGGAACAAATTGGTTATTAACTTAATCGAACTTACTCAATAACTGCTTATCAATACGGAATTAAAACGCAATCGGAGACGCATTCGTAAAAAATAATTATTGTTGACAGTGTTCACTGACAGCTTTATGTTACATTACTATTCGCCCTGTGCGTTAGGGTAGTGGGAGAAATGACGAACGATCTTGCGCGCGAGTCGGAGAAATTTGGAACTTTATTCAGCTACTATACAAATATACACGTGGAATACATCGAAAAGGGTCTGATGTCATATAAGCACTGTCGATTTTAATGATTTTTTTGGGTTCAATGGAAAGATTACATCAAATGGAACACATTAATGCAAAAAAAATTGCGGGTGAAGCACTTTTGACGCCAAAAATTGAAAAAGAAATTTCAGATATGAGGCCGTTTAGTGACATTTAAATGCGAAAACTCTCCCAATATGACGTTAATGATGACAATTTACTTGCAATGTTGTCAGACTTGGCTAACCTTCTTGATTTTCAAGTAAGCAAATTGCAGGGGCATGTTTCATAAAGTAGAATAACAACTTGTGTGCGCAAACCGCGCGCTTGTTTCTTATATGCCTCAGACTAACCAAATAAGCTCCCATTTGTCTGTTAACTAACCCAAACTAACCAAAACTAATTCAGACTAATGCAAAGTAACCCAAACTAACCAATACTATTCCAGACTAACGTAAACTAACTCAAACTAACCCAGATTGACCAAAAGTAACCCATACTAAGCAAACCTAACCCTGGCTGTTTAGCCATACATGTATATATAAGTAATAAAAGTTTACTTACGGTACACTGTCGACTCAATTTGTTCATTTTAAATGCCCTAGATCAAGTATATTTGTCATAAAATGAAACAATTTTAAAAGACAAGCGCGCTACGCACGCTTGTCGTAACTCAACCACAGCTAACCCAAAATAACTAACACTAACCCAAACTAGCCAGCACTAACCTAAACTAACCAAAACCAACCCAGACTAATACAAACTAACCAAGACTAACCAAAACTAACCCAGGCTAACCATAATTAACCAAAGTAAAGAGACAAGAGCACGTAGCGCGCTTGCCTCTTCGCTATTCCAATCTAAGCCAAACCAACCGAGCCTAACCAAAACTAACCCATACTTACCAAAACTAACCCTAACCAACAAAAACTAACCCAAACCAATCCAAGCTAACCCAGACTAACCAAAAGAAACCCATACTAACCAAAACTAACCCTGACTAACCCTAATTAACCTAAGTAAAAAAATGTGCGCCACGCGCGCTTGTCTATTCCCTATCCCAAACTAAGCAAAACTAACCCAGATTAACCAAAACTAACTCATACTAACCTAAACTAACCCGAACTATCCAAAACTAACGCTAGCTAACCCAGACTAACCCAGACTAACCCTAATTAACCAAAATAAAACGAAAAGCGCGCTACGCAACCTTTTCACTTCGCTATCATAAACTAAGCAAAACCAACCCAGACTAACCAAAACTAACCCATACTAACCTAAAGTAACCAAAACTAACCCTAATTAACGTATTCCGGATTAAGCAAAAATAATCGAAACTAACTTTAATTAGCCAAAGAAGCGCATTGAGGCGAGCGCGCTACGCGCTTGAGCAACCACGCCCATCAAAATTAATTCAAAGTAACAAATAAACGCACTACGCGTGATACTCTCTTAAACTAATCCAAATGATCTTTTAAATTTGTATCTATTTCAATAAACTAAATTAATTAGTTTATATGACATATTATTAAAAGTGACCCCCTTCTAGCGTAACATCTAATGCTAGTAAATCATATATTCGAATTATTGTAATTTTATTAAACAAGGCCATTAAAAATCATTATTTATAACTTTTCGTCCCACAGTACTTTTGAAACATATTCAACACGAGGCTGTTATATTTTAGAACCAAATAGAAATTACACTTGGCAACATCTACCCGTACAACAGCGTGCTAAGCCAACCTATATAATGATGTTTTAAGAAATAGTCATGTTGACGTTTATCTCATAAATATTATATTATGGTTTTAAAGTGCAAAAAACAGTTTTATTTGCAATTTGTATGAAAAGAAGCTTTATGTTATGTTATTATTAACCTTCTGCGATCATACCTTAGGACAAAGTGTACTGGAATTGTGTTTATTAGGAAAAAATGTATGTTAAATTTAAATTTTTATTTTCAATTTATTTTGAGAAAATGTGCTTCATCCGCAATTTTTTTGCGTTAATGTGTCCCATTCGATGTAATCTTTCCATAGAAGCCAATAAATGCTTCAAAATCGACGGTGCTCATATGACACCAGAACCAACAAGGGTAAGTATCATAACCTGTGTGATATATTTTCGAAGCCGGTTCTTATGATTAGTGCAATGGACAGCACTAATATACCCGAAAAATATATTTAATAACTTAATTTCAGTTTGTCTATCATTCATTCTAAAGTAATTTCAGTGAAACTTCATGAATCAATTTTTAATCGTATCAATTTCACAATGCTATTTTTGTTATTATGATATTCTCATGTTTACGCTTTTATAACCTACGAAGTTTTGCTGAATACACACAAAATTCAATATCGAACTTGGCTTTTTTCAGTCGAATCGATAAATATTCTCATATATCAACGTATTATCTGCAGAACTAATTATATTGCACTAAAATCAAAAATTTTTCTTGAATTTTCAATCGTTTTCGATGTACTTGACGTGTTTTGTAGCCAAGAAATTCGCCACATTTTGTACCACCAGATGTCGCGTCGTGTAACGCACATAGCGAATAGCAACGACCTGTGCCTATTCACCGATACCGGTCTAAGCCTACTTGCAAATCAACTTATCTTTGATAATAATCATTATTATTACTATTAAAAAGAGATATTTTTGCATTAATTTGTCGACATTTGAAGAAAAAACAGCATATTTTATGTGGAGGAAAACTTACTTTTCATGGCTTGCTCTCTATTACCAGCCTCACTCCGTTCGGCTGTTAAACACGAGCGCGCCATGAAAAGTATCACTTTTCCTCCATATAAAATAATATACTATTATCATCTGAGATACGACACCACACATGTAACATTCTTTGAGCATGAACCTTAACTTTATAACTAAAGATATTATAAAAATTTTCATTATCTGCACTTTGAGAAAATTTAAATCTGAACGTGACCTTCTAATTTATCGATATAAAAAAAAATCAGCAGTTTGTATCATTCACCACACTTCTTTCCCTTTAACACTTTCCCTGTTGCGATAATCACATACGAGATTCTATCTAATCGAGCGCCCAGCCCAACAAAATAGTTCCAATTCCTCAAAAGTACGTACGCATATATAATTATCATTGCGGGAGCAACTTTGTCCTTTCCCACCGAAACCTGCTCATTTTTTCCACGGAACGGCCTAGATTTAGTCGTGGAGTTATAAACGCCTTGAAAACCACGCGAGGAATTCGAAAAAATTACGCGGCGTAGTGCCATATGTCACTCCACGATATAACAACTGTTCTTAACTACTCAGGCTTGTGCCTTATACCGGGGTCTATAAAAATCTACTTAATCCCATTGGGTTTCAAGCTGACAGTTTACCATAGAAATAATTAGGAATTATACGAATAATTTCGAATTGCCTAGTCTTATCGTTACAATAATTTAAACTAACCTAGTAACAAGCATATTTATAAAAAAGGTTGAGTTTACCTTTACTCTAATTAATAATAAATTACATAGTTTTAGCTATTTTATATTTTCATACCATAAGTATGTTACGGGTGAAAATTCATCTTTTTTATAGGTCATATATATATTTATTTTTGTCAATAACAAAAATCAGCCAGTACAGATGAATATATCGCTTGTATTTTCATCTCTATTATTTCTTGATAAGCTCGAACCTGACTAGTTTCATGACAGCAACAGACAAACTGTCATTACATGTATTTAGGTCAATAACCCAATCCCAAACATAAGCGATATTTTGGACAAGCTAGCACGAGTTCAATATTTCTCTACGCTAGATTTAAGCGTGGAAAATAGTCACTACGAGTTTTTAATGATGCTATTCGGATTAAAAAAATGCTGCATACACTTTCCAACGAGTAATGGACGAAATTTTTAAAGATATGCAAAATAAAATTTGCATGGTGTTTGTGGGCAACGTAATCCTAATAAGCACAGGCTAACGGAACATATTCAAAATTTGAAAATAGTATCTTAAGAGAAGCTAATTTAAAAATTCAGATTGATAAATAATGTGAATTTCTGTGTAGAGAAGTAGAATTTTTAGGACACGTTGTAACACCGAACGGAATAAAATCTAATAAAAAGAAAATTTCCGCAATTCAAAAATATTCCATTCAAAAAACACAGCGTGAGATAAATCATTTCTTGGATTACTCGGATATTACCGAAAATGTATTTCGAATTTTGCGAAATTAACTAAACCTCTGACACAGTGTCTCAAAAAGGAAAGCAAAGTAGAACATACAAAAGAGTTTGTTGATTTCTTTAACACTTCATACTGGTAGTGTGTTGTAGCCCGCGCTATCTATCCTGTACCTTGCTAGGTTTATCGGAGATAGACGGTACTATACTATTAATAGTAATTGTTGGCTACCACTTGACCTGTGTGTGTCAGGTGAACCTAGACACTTTGTAAAAATACATTAACATCAGAACCAGTTTTAGCATATTTTGATTTTTCCAAACCATTTGAGCTGACTAGATGCTTCAAATTTTGCTATATCAGGAATACTTGGATCAAATTCCTTTTAGCGGAAATCGGCTACAAAAATAATCGTTCTATAGGACGATTCTACACAAGAATACTAGCGCAAAAATAAAGTTTCTTTTCTTCGCAAATGTTTTGTTTTCCAGAAAATTAGATTTTTCTTTATATGATAATTTAATTAAAACCTGTATTTGGATAATTTTCCCATTATTTTTTTTTGCTATAGGCCGGTTCAGAAAAACCTATATTAGTATAGAGCAACCTCCCGAAATACAAAATCATAAAAAAAAATCTGCGGAAATGCATCATTTTCATTTTTTCGGCTCTAGAATAACTGAAATCAGTTACATGAAAACATGTTTCTCTTTTACATTCTAAATATTTTTCTAAACATAATACCGAGAAAACTTTTTGCGGATTTTAATTTTTTGAGTTAGTTTGGGTTAGCTATGTTTAGTTTAGGTTAGTTTGGGTTAGCTTTGGTTAGTTTGGATTAGATACGTCTCGTTTAAGCCACTATGCACCTTTTCACGCAAGCCTATGCGAAACAATTTCGGTTAGCTTGGGTTAGCTTTGCACACAGAAAAAGAATTTCTATATTTAAGAATAAAAATCTTTACTGAAGTGAATTATATGCTTCTATATACGCAAGAATATCATAATATTATTTTAAAAATTAAATTTTCTTAGGAAATATTATTCAGATAAGAATATTATATACTTATATCAGGTAGATAATAGTAGGGGTTCGCGAGACCGAGACCGAGACCGAGACCTGGCAAGTCTCGGTCTTGGTCTCGAAGAAAAAATTTTGTCTCGGTCTCGGTCTCGGGTCTCGAAGCTCGAGATCGAGACCGAGACTACCTTGGTCTCGGTCTCGGTCTCGGTCTTGTCTCGGTTTGGTCTCGGTCTCGGTTTGAGCAAATAAAAAGTAATTAAATAATTTACTGTTTTATTTCGTTAATAACACAAAAGTTAAGTTAAATGAAACATCTAATAAGTGTCTTTTGTGTATCAGTTCTTGGTGTAGATGTGATATTAGGGATAAACTTCTTAAATAATTTTAAATTTTTATTTGCAACAGTTGTTTGGGTAATAATAGTTAACTTGAATAGGTACCTAATAATATTTTAATATATTTCATGTTAGTTTCTAAATTGTTGTTTTGATATAAAAATGCTTACCTCTAATGTAGGTAGGTATACAAGTGATAAGGATTTTTAAGTATGTACAAGGTGTCCCAAATTCGAGCCTCATCATTGGAATCTCGGGAACTAGAAGAGATACGAGGTCGGTTAAATGAAGGCAAAGTTGCGCGATTTGCTGCTGATCAAAATGCCACCTTACAAGTTTAAAAATTCCTAACACTTCCGAAGATTTTTGAAAAAAAACGAATATTCGCGACTTAATTTTTATTTTTTTATGACTTTATTTGAATAGATATAGCAAAATAAATTTAACATTCTCATTGCTACTTTTTCTTTTCTACAAGATGGTGTTATCAGATTCTCAAACCGACGTTTCGTCTTTGAACTGCCATCATCAACTTTGTTTTTTAAATATGGCCCTGGATTTTTTATTACGGACTTTAAGAGCTTCTAAGGTCCCAGAATCAAAGATGTATCGCACTTATTCGAAAAATTGATATTAATGGCATTTTTCATAAGAACTCATGTGTTAGAGAGCGACAGGAAACAGATTTTTGGTAAGATCTTACCAGGAAATCGTTACAATGATTTTTTCGAAGAGTATGCGATACAACAATGAGAATGTGATTTATTATTTGTTCCAAATCTAATCCCACACAACTATTTACCTGGGTAAATTGCTAAAAATTTGGCCAGAGCCTATGGTTTGAGGGTTGATACTTTAATAATAATTATATTATTTATTAACTACTTTTTATGTTAGTTTTTAAGCTTTCTATATGCAAAGCAATAATGCGTAAAAAAAAGGATTTTGTTTTTAATCCTATTAAAAATATATTTTCAGTCTCTCTCTAACACATGAGTTCTTATGGAAAATGTCACCAATATGAATTTTTCGAATAAGTGCGTTACATCATTGCTTTTGGGACCTTAGAAGCTCTTAAAATCCGTAATAAAAATCCAGGACCATATTTAAAAAAACAAAGTTGATGATGGCAGCTCAGAGACGAAACGTCGGTTTGAAAATCTGATAACACCATCTAGAAGAACAGAAAAAGTAGCAATGAAAATGTGAAATTTATTTTGCTATATCTATTCAAATAGAGTCATAAAAAAATAAAAATGAAATCGCGAATATTCGGTTTTTTCCAAAACTCTTCGGAAGCATTCGGAATTTTTAAACTTGTAAGGTGGCATTTTGATCAGGATCAAATTGCGCCACTTTGCCTCCATTTAACCAACCTCGTATCTCTTCTAGTTTCCGAGATTTCAATGATGAGGTTCGAATTTGGGACACCCTGTACACATAAAAACTAGGTACCGATTTATGTCAATTTTATTGTCAAAGTCAACGCTTTTTCTTCTTATTTTTTTTACATTTCTTATCAGTTGTACCGTAGCCATACAAAGTGATATCAATTTCAAACATTCTGTATTATATGGATACATTTATTTTGAAAACTCTTAAAATTTAACGGTATACAGGGTGTCGCGAAATTAGTGGACGAAACATCAACCATGTATTTATCGGTCAAAAATAACTAAAATTTTACTTATAAATATATATCGGGAAGGGAGCTAGAGCCTCTTAAAAATGGAGCCCTGAATATGGTTTTCTTTAATTATTTCCGAAACGGTGTAAAATTTTGGGATTCTACTAACTTTACTATTCTGAATTTAAAAATGGAATTAAAAATAAAAAATTTTAGTCAGGTGGGAACATTTTAGGGGGTGAATCTAAAAATTTACTTTTTTTTGGGCTAACTTTTTATATATTGTTTCTTCAAATTTTAAAAATTTGAATTTTTTTTCGCAAAAAAGTGCCTCATAGTTTCCTTCGCTAGGACGCAGCGTTTTTCAGAAAATCGGATTTTAAAGTATACTTACTGCCAAAAACGGGTGTAAAATGAAGGTTATAATTTTTGATATTCCCCAAAAATTCTTTTTGACGTTACAAAACTTCATATTATTATAAAATAGTAGAAACAATTGTTCCAGAAAAAAGTTATGACAGATTTTCAAAATATGAAAAACTATTGCATTCAATTTACACCCGTTTTTGGCAGTCGGAATACATTTATAATCCGTTTTTCTCAAAACCCTGCGTTCTAATAATACAAAATAAGAGGCACTTTTTTACCAAAGAAGAAAAATTTTTTTTCAAAATTTGTAAAGAAAATAAGAAAATAGCCCACAAAATGTTGACGTTAATTTTTTATATTCACTCCCAAAATGTTAGGCACCTCACCTGACTAAAATTTTCTATTTCTTATTCCATTTCCGAATTGTAAATATTAAACTTAGTGTACTCAGGGAAATTCTAAAATTTTAAAACTCTATTTTACAAAATTTTGGAAATAATTAGAAAAAAAAACATCTTAAGGGGCCCACCTTTAAGAGGCCCTAGCTCCCGTAGGGGGCGTTTCCCGATATATGTTTATAGAAAAAATTTGAGGTATTTTTGACCAATAACTACAAGGCTAATGCTTCGTCCACTAATTTTGTGACACTCTGTATAGGTATACGGTATATACTGTATAAGTGGATATGGTCAAAGGTGGCCATTCATCTTTTAATATACTAATCTGACACGATTGTACCAGAAGCAGATATCCAGTTGTTTTAATGGATACGCGATGTTTTTTTACCTTGTAGATATTACGAAAAATGTGAAAACTCATAGCTGGTTATTGCTTGGAAATGGCTCAAAATAAGTTACATAATTACATATTATGTACATAACAGTATAACCTTTCTTCTAGGATCTTAAAAAGAAACAGCTCAATTTAAAATAAACAAGCGTTATACCCGGATTTGCACGATTTTTCAATTTTTTGGTTGGACCCCGTTGGCATAAATTGCCAATAACATACATACAAATTTGATTTTTTCAGAAAAATAAGTTTTGAAAATTCAACAAATAAAAATATTTTTCGAGACCGAGACCGAGACCTAGAGTCTCGTTACCTTGGTCTCGGTCTTGGTCTCGGTCTCGATAGGTAAGTCTCGGTCTCGGTCTCGATTCTAATTTCCAGGTCTCAATCTCGGTCTCGGTCTCGTTTTCGAGACCGAGACCGAGACAAGACTGAGACCGAGACCATAGTCTCGCGAACCCCTAGATAATAGTAAATGAGTAATAAATTACAAAATTTACACCCACATATCCGAAAAGAGCCAGGATTGATAAATACCGGGGGAAAACCAAGTAAATGGCTCTTCGGAACGTTAGATTCAGAAGATAGTCAACGATAATATGATAAGGCAGTAAATATTTTGAATACAAATCAAAAACAAATTTGCCAATGAAATGAAATTGCAAAATTCACTTTCTAAATCAAGCTGTCCGAAATAAAACATGTCTAGGTCCAAGTGTCCTAAAAACATCAACGGAAGTAAAGTGTATTAGAGTAAGCATTACCTGCTTCGATTGCAAGGTGCAAATTTACGGGGTGCGATACCGCGATAACGCATTCTATAGCATAAGGAAGAAGACAGCATGGCATGCGCTTTCTCTGCAGCCACAATCCGTCCAAGATTTGGTGGATCTGGCACAACAAACCTTGCACATCTCGAGCTGCAGAAGTTGGTCATAGCCATGTATTGCCTGTGAGTTTTCTATTCCTTTTTGACATATGCTGCCCTGTCTAATCGCTTATTTTTAATTCTTTTAATTCTAATGGCAAGCTATGGTTCTATAAACGAATGCCGACGGGGTCAATTCTCGACTTCAAATCGACCTCTAGAATCCATACCGCCCACTGAAGACGCTATCCATCTCCACTGTCTCACGGCCTCTCTGCAATCACAGATTTGGAGTCAACAATTCTTCCCCATCCATCCCCCAGTAACTGACTGGAAAGAGAAAAACGACGCATGGATTCCAATTTTGAGGAAAAAAATCGTCTAAATCATCCAAACTACTTGTTAGGTGTAACTGCAAAGTTGCATCCAGCGGCAACAGCAGCTGTAAAAATGTAGTATGTTGCGACCTGTGTAAATGCTCATGCAATGTGGATGCATATTAGATAAATCTCTATATAACTATTACTCGAGTATTTACACGATCTAGTAAAAGATTTTAATTTGTATTCCTTTAGTTTCGATTAAACATTTTGAACATTACTATTGACAATGTAATGTAACTCAAACTAACCCAAATTATGTAGATATTGCACACCCTATCAAGTAGTATTTGTTAATATTCTTATTCATATAAACTAGGACTTGATATGAAAATGCCATTTCTTATACAGTTTTTGATGTTCTTTGAAAAGTTCACTTTTGTCGTGTGTTCTTATATTTAATAGTTTTTAACTTTGAACCAAAGACTAGTAATTTTATTACGAAATATTAATGCTTTTTTACTTCGGTAAATGCCATTTAGTACGTCGGTTCATCTTTGATTTTTGAATTTATTCAAGTTCTTAACTTCAAGTATAACCACCAAGCTGTTTAGCCTCCTGTCAAATTTAGTGCAGTTCCTTATTGCATCATTAGTGTTTCTTAACCCTAAAAAGATGCTATTAGTGAAATGTTAAGGTTTTGGCTAGGTCAAATTAACCTAAAGCATCGCTTGTTTATTATTCCGATCGCCCTCGTATATAGTCCACAAATCACCGCTTATAAAACAACAGCTTCATATACCAAGAAAGTGCATATTAACAACTGTTGTCTTACTCGTGGGTAGATGACATAACTCTGATTTGATAACAAAAGGTTACGGGCATTTTACATACCATTACTCTGCCTAGGTGAACGAACATGATGAATAATTTCTATTTCGTGGAATCAACCTTGTGGTTTTCGGTGCCGGCCGGCGTGTGGGAAAATGATATTGTGATGGAGTAATGTAGTTATTTTTTAATATTCTAAACTATATTAATATTGCGGCACGTGCATAAAACTTGCAAAATGAATCGAATCTTGCAATTATCCAATTGCAACAAAGGAGCATTTACCGGATGTATTTCCTACCATATTTTTTCCACTACCAGCCTTTATATCAACCATTATTGACCGATGTTTAACTTAAGAAGTTGATTTTCCCTACCTTGCCTCAGGTCTTGTCAAAAGATTCAATTGAAGGGCTTATTGTAAAAACGTGACAAGCCACAGTTTGTTGATAAATAAACTATTTGCTGTGTAGTAGTCAGCAACAGTTAATAGTTAAGGGTTTGGGCTTTCTCCAAAGGATGATAGAAAAATGGCATGGCTATAATATGATTACAGTGTGGCTGATATGGACTACCAACCAAGTGATTATGGCCAAAATTTCAATTAATTTCTGTTTACATTTTGTGTGGTATGTCATGTCCTTGCAAAAATTTCTTCTATGTTTTTTTTCTGCGACTTGCCATCTTATTGCGATTCATTGTCAGGATGAAATGTTGTCCAGTGAATCGTTATGCCAGTAGTTCTACCAGCCACACCGTGAAGCGCTACACCTATTACTCCTTAAAAAAACGTCTAAATCTCGTCGGAGGCAAGACAGTAGCTATGAGAGTGAGGAGCAAGAAGAGACATTACCTGGGGCAAGAATATACGAGCCTGAAAACAAAAATATATATAAAATCACATGAGCTGGGACCACCCTGTGACTGCAAGAAAAAGTGCAAAAGTAACACGCATGAAATCATTTTGAACAAATTTTTGGCACTCGGCTATATCTCGAAAAGTAATTGTCATAAAGACTTACGGTAAAAAAAATTATGACTAAAGCGACCAAGAAAAAATGTTGGAAATTATTTTTAAGATTCCAAAATGGCCACCATAGGGCGTAATAGCCATCTTAAATTTTAAAACCCGTGTTTTGCAAAATTTTCTTAAATGGAAGATAGTAGAATGTATTGCTATTTTAGGGCCGAGATAAATTCGATTCTTTTTTGTTGTACGATGCAAACTCGCACATGAAATTTCTTTTCTTGATTACCTGTACCTACGCTGACGATGTCTGGGAAAGTGGGAACTGCTATTTAATATTGAAACTTCACTTCACTTACTATTTACCTTCTATTTACATATTATAACATATTTACAGCAGGATACCCCAAAGGTAGAGCCTTTGAAATGCGGGAAACCCGACATTAACTGTT
>JAEQML010059339.1:0-28771 GCA_016904865.1 Pissodes strobi
CCCCCCCTGGCCCACCCGGTAGCTACGCCACTGATCTGAATTAATCTTGCAACACGAAATGTAACAGTTTTCTACAGTAAAACCGACGCGACCACGTTGAAATCTGCGTGACAACTAAAAGTGTCGCTTTAGTTTCAGAAACTGCAGCCAATATGCACAAAACCAAAGTGACACTAGTGACATCTCTCGGCGCGGAGTAACAGTTCACATGAGACACTTTTCCACCACATAGGCGACACAATTTAGAAATAATTTGCAGTAGAAAGTCTTTTTTAGAACTTTTTGAGTTGTGACGGTTTTCTTCCGGATGAGCGATATTGTACCAGTGGTACCAGTTTCGTATTATCCTTGGCACCTCCTAAGGTACCATGCTGTAGCTCTTTAAAAGTTAAGACAGGAAAGTGCAAGTCATTTTGTTCTAAGTCAAACCGTTTAGATTATGTAGCCTACCAACATGTTCAAAATGTCAATTTTCACTAGCCAATATTTCGAAAACAATTGAATTTAGGTATAGGATATATTATATGAAATATTCATAGAATTTGTTGTAGTTTTATAAATCGAATAATTTATAAGGTATCCCATTAAAAAACCCAATTTTAGTTTCTCACGGTTTTTTGAACCACCCTGTATATAAAACTATTTTAGAATTATACCCCTCTAAGATCCACAAAACTTTTATTTGAACATTTTTTTCCCATTTATTATAGAAATTATAGGAGATATCTAAGGGACCACTCTCCATATAATTTTAATTAAAGATGCTTAGTAGCTTATTCAGTTAACTTTTTTTCAGATTTTTGGAACATGGATATAGTTTTTCTTCATTAGCGTTCAGCTATAGGCTTGGGGAAACCACGGTGAGGAGAATAATTTACGAGACATGTGAACAAATATGGACCATTTTGTCTTCTTCGGTAATGCCTAAGCCTACGTCCGAACAATGGAAGAAAATAGAGGAGGGTTTTCGGACAAAGTGGAATTATCTTAATTGTATCAGAGCCCTGGACGGGAAACATATTGTGTTTGAGAATCCGCCAAACTCCGGATCACTTTACTATAATTATAAGAAAGAGTTTAGTATTGTTTTAATGGCTTTGGTAGATGCCGATTATAGATTTATAACTGTCTATGTTGGAGCCTACGGTCGTAATGCAGCTAGGAAAAGGGCTTTATGCAAAAACACTAGATATTTCTGAAGACAAATTATTGCCTGAAACGAATATTGCTTTGCCACATGTTATTATTGTAGGAGATGAAGCGTTTCCTTTACTGCCAAATGAGACCATACCCCGGAACCCAGACAGCTAATCAAAAAGCAAATAGAATATATAATTATCGCCATAGCCGAGCTAGGCATGTGAGTGAAAATGCCTTCGGAATAATGACTAAAAAGTTTCGTATTTTCTATAAAAAAATTTAATATTTCACCAGAGCATCTTGACATAATTACTCTAGCATAATTACTCTAGCATGTATTTACAAAATATTGATGGTAATTTCCAACGCGATGCTTTTGCTATTAGAGAACAATTTAAGCAATATTTTGTCTCTAATAAACTGTCGTCTAAAGTACGGCAACATTGCTGGACTTTATACATGTATTTTTAATGATCAATAAACAATTATTACTTACCGGACATTCCGTTTTTTTAGATCTCCATCCAAGCATTTTCCTTTCGAATGTTATCGTGATAAAATCGGTCTTTTGGATTATATAAAAATTTATATTATCGAACACTTTTAATTGAAGGCTCGTCGGACATTTTACATAAACGCGACACAAACAATATGCCATTGTTTAGATGGTCGCAGATCATCAGACCTACCAAGTTTTTACCACTTCGAGAATACGAAGCGGTGGCGGGCTGTGCGTGCCGGTCGGTTCCGATTCGATGGGCGCTTGGTGAATTGTTTACGTACAGAAGCAAAATCTGCCGGCCGATCTGTGCCAATTCAGTAGGCGCTCTGCTTTACGCAGCGCATCGCTCATCTCCGGTTATCACGTGATATAAAAGTATGTGGCTGAATTACATCAATAGATTTACCGCTAGTTTGTTTATACTATGGTAAAAGACCTAGAAATATTTATACGTGACATATTGTCACGAATTCTATTTTTTTACTTGTGACGCCACGCCTTACTTAGCGTGCAGGAGAGTAGCCCAGGTTTAGGATCGTACTACGTCAAGTTGAGAAGAGATAATAAAGGAGACACATTGATAAAAACAATAACAAGTTTATTTACAAACAAACTTAACAACGGTTAGACTGTATAATAATAAAGGCGTGTTTAAGTTTATAGATGAATTAAGAGTTTACACTATACCCAAATAATATTAAATGCATGTCTTCTCGAGGGAGGCTTAGTTCAAGGTCTTTCTAGAAAGCGACGTATTAATAAAGTTTATGTGAGCGGGGTTGTCTTTTATTTATGTATTCGTTTTGATATTTATATGGTAAGTCTTTTAGAGTTTTTTGATTTAAGTTTGTCACAGATTCCTAAGGCACTTGCACTACTTTTAAAAATCCCCAAAAAAATCCCTTTACTGGAAATTTTGATACTTCACTCGTAGATTCGACTCTCACTACTTTTTAAAATCCCTCGGGTGCCGTATACCTGTGCATACGTTCATCCAGGTTAGGTAAGATCAAAGTCAAAGTCAAGTATGCTTTATTGGCACAGAAAAATTCAAATACATTTTTATGGACAAAGCGAATTAAATAAATAAACTAACCATAGTAAAGCAAATGCAAAACAAACAAACAAAACTTAATATATACAATAATATATACAATAAAAATAGAACAAGCAAATTTCAAGTTGAAATTGGTCACGATTTATCAAAAAAACTATATTTAAAAAACATCATAAGCAGTTAAACCAAATCCACAGGAAGTACACAAAACATAGGGTAAAGAAACTCAGTGTTATCAAAATATTAAACAGACATTGAAGTGAAGCGTGCTGTTGGAAAAAATAAGGAAGGTCATGTCGGTGAATTTGACTCGAAAAATGTGCATAGGGTGCAATGTTGAAATACCTAGAGAAAGTAAACAAAACATGACAATTTAATCTTGTGAAATTCCTGTATACCCGGGAAACCACTCATTCGTCATGATCACTCTTGACCTATGTCCGGGTGTTCACAGATATGGGGGTTGTGGGATAGAAGAACTAGAAGTGGACGCACCTGTATGCTGCCCGCAACTAAATTGAGCGGAATTGAGATACCCGTAAGCCCGATGAATTTGGCATTTGCTTGTGTATTTATATGCTACAAAATGCTGATGGCTATATAAAATCGCTCCCGTCGAACGCTCGAATTGTTTATAATTAACTGTGAATGTTTATATAACATTTGTCAAGTTCAAACTTAGGACAGGGTGATATTTAATTAGTAGGTTTATGCTTTTTAGTAGTTCACAATATTGATATATTTTATATTTGAATTAGTGTGTAAAGACGCAGTTTTGAGGTTAAACATTTTTTTCAAAATGCCCTATCCAAAGAGAATTAACAAAAAACTAAAATTATGGACTTACACTAATATTTGAAGTTTTTAATTTTCTGTTCTTCGGTGGGTAACGTGTCTAATGTTAAAGTCACATATTGTCCAAAAGCCGAATTTATTCTCGGCTTCTTATTAAGGAAGTTGTCTGTTGTCTGGTCGCTAAATTCTTGGCAATGTCGCTCAGCTCGTTATTTTTTTATTTTCCCATTCCCCCCCCCCCTGGTGAAAGTGCAACAACTTCTAGCCTTGCCCTTTTACACCTTTCTTCAATTTAATGGAAAATATACAATAACAGTATACTCCTAATATAGCGCAGCGAAATAGGGCGAAAAATAGTTAACAAAATTTTTTTGAGTTATAACCAGATGAAACCTTCATGGCATTATTGAATGCGTCATTGGACATCCTAAAAGGCCATTTACGACTTTTTTTAACGGTAGCCATTTTTTTTTAAATCGAAAAATTTATAAACTTTGTGAAAATAAAAAAAACGGACTTTTTATTACTTACTACGCAATATCTTCGGAACTGTTTGACATATTTTAATTTTTTTTTTTTTTTTTGTTTGAAAGCTGACACATTAGCGCATGTGACAGCCTAAAAAATATATAAAAACAAGTTTTGTTTAAGAAAGAAACAAAAGGGAATCTAATAGTTTCGTTTTCCTGGTGATGACTTTTTGACCAATCGGAAACCTTTTTTGTTTTAATGAATTTCGATACATAGTCTGTGAACAAAATGAAGCAAGAAGTATGAAAATGTTTTCTAAAAAAACTGCTACAATGTACAATTCATATTTTAGGTAATATTGAAAGTTTAATAGAGTAAAACATTGCGCGCTTGTTGCTAGGCCTCCGCGGGGATAACACCGCGTCATCGCGCTCGCCAGTGTGCAGTACAGTAACACAAAGGTCGTAATGTGCAGCCGTAATTTTGTAGAATTCGTTTGGAGCTATAAAAAAGGGGAAATGGATTGTTTATTAGTGTTGGTTGATCCCGATATTTTTACGAATCAGTTTGGAATTGATCCCATATGCGCAAATACCTGATCCCAGGATCAGTTCCTGATACCAATCCCAAAGCCATCAGCCAACGGTACTATGTTGTTTTTTGCGAGATACTTATACATATTTCTAGTTTACTTTTGTTAGTTTTTAATTCTATAAATGTATTCATTGTTTATGTTTCCTGATTATTAAACTTTATAAATCAATTTCCTAGTTCAGTACTCAGTACCTTATAACCTTAATATTTATCACGATACAATAGTAGTATACAATCCTATTGAAACCCTTGAAATACTACAGGAATATAAAACGTTTAAATCCACTTAAAATTTAAAGTATTTCGCCTATTTAACACTAATTGAAACGCAAAGGAGATCCACAATCTCAGTCTCAGTAGTCACTAATTTTAAAGTAATCCAACAAAAATAGAAGAAATCTTTTGATCCAACCACTGAACTATATCAGTGGATCCAACAGATCCTAGTCTAGTTAGTATCTACTACCTACACCTACAGTAGGATCAGGATCACTTATTACTCGTCGGTATACTCTATTCATTTTGATCCCGCAACAAACACACACGGCGAAACGCGGTTCGGATTGTTCGGAATCAAGGAATCAAAACTTAATATTCGCTGTCAAAACATAATTATTGCCTAGTCCGAGATTTTACTTGTACTTCTTGCTTCCGCGCATCCTCCTGTATCAAAATCAGTGCCGTTAGCGTTAGCCGTCACGATACACACTTCTTGTATTTACGGTTGCATACTAGTTTTTGAACTATTCATTTTTAAGTTTGGGATCAGGTACGTGATCCGAGCGTCAGGGATCAGATCCTGGGATCAGTTCTAGTATTCGTTTGCCTTCACTATTGTTTATTACAGTCGGACTTGCCGCTGATGCAGTTCGGCGGCAGAGGGGAAAAACCCTACAAAAACAGCTGGCGGCGAAGGCCGTCAATAGCAGTAGTTTTGTTTTTAACTGTTTTGATAGGGGCTGAGTGAAATCAAATTTTTTTATCGCATTCTTTTCGAAACTTATTACCCGTGCTGTTGACTTTATGTGGACAGTCAAAAAAAAGGACTGGAAATGATTGTTAATGCCGCAGAAAAGAGAAAGGACTGTTTTAGCAAATATATTTTACAGAATAAGGATAAGGAATCTATTTTAGGCGGCTGTATTAAAGTTAAATATCACGTGGCTTGTAGGAAAACATATACCAGTGAATAAAATATATCTCCTGCTTGTGAAATAAGTAACACTTTACATGAAAATATTCCTACTTGTTCTAAAACAAGAAATAGTGAGACTCTTTTTGGTATACGAAAAATGTGTCTGATTTTCAATTCGTGTGGACTAAGAAAAAGACAGAAATTAACCTCTATTCAAACCGGTAAGTCTTTACAAATTTTGGCATTTTGTTTCGCAACATAGTGCATAGTGCACCAGATGAAACGAAATTTAGTTCAGCTTAAATGAAATTTAGTTTACCTCGAGATAATCTCGGCCTACATCGAGATATTTTATTATATATGGTTTAAAACATTTCTGCTTTGTGCTCACGAATTGGCAAGATTTCATTTTCAAAACCATAATTTATGTTTACATCAGAATTTGTTTCAGTACAAACTGACTGATCTGAGTTCTCGTTATCTGAATTTAAAGTTTTTTCTTGCGCGATTGACGCCACTTTATACTTTTGACTCATTTTGGACTTATTTTTAAAGGCGTTAATATTTCTTGCTGAAATATACTGACTGAGGCAATTTTTATGATACTTTGCATCATAGGCAAATAAATCTTCATAACCAGAGGGCTTGGAAATCATAGAAATGTCCTCCCTTTTTTTTAGCAGCTTTGATTATTTTTTCGTATGTATTGTTCCGGTGCCTAAAAACAAATATTATTAACCAAAACTAATAGTAGTGAACCATTAAAATTTTGCAATAAATTGTATTTAGATTTCATAACGTTTCTCAACAGTTAAAAAGAAGCATATCAAATCTTTTGCCAATTCAAGAGCACAAAGCAGAAATATTTTATACCATTATAATAAAATATCCCGATGTAGGCCGAGATTATCTCGAGGTAAACTAAATTTCATTTAAGCTGAACTAAATTTCATTTCATATGGTGCACTATGCACTCTGTTGGGAAACAAAATGCCAAAATTTGTGAAGACTTACCGGTTTGAATAGAGGTTAATTTCTGCCTTTTTCTTACTCCACACCAATTGCAAATCAGACATAATTATTTTTCGTATATCAAAAAGAGTGTCACTATTTCTTGTTTTAGAACAAGTAGGAATGTTTCAAGTGTTACTTATTTCGCAAGCAGAAGATATATTTTTTCTAAGATTGACAGCAAATATTAATTTTGCAGACACATATCAATCAGCAAAGCATTACTTTTCCTGCCTTGGCAGCAGAGTGAGTACTTTGCTGCCTAGACAGCAAAATGATTAGTCTCCATGGGAGTAAAACGTTTGACATAAGTTGTCAAACTATAATTATTATGGACATATACATTTCCATAGCAACCACCCGTTCCAACAATTGCGATTTCTAACCAATTTTGTTTTAATTTATCACTACAGGGAAAATAAAAAGATTGTGGGAATAATAATAATTTGCAAATATACAATATACATATATCATTATAACAATCGGAGAAAAAATTATATGTTCAACTCGGCAGCAAAGTAGATTATTGACTGCCTTAAGGTATGGTTCCTTCCAGGCGGCCGACGCATGCGGCTGCCGCAGATAGGCTGACGCACGCGGTTACAGCCATTACCATGGTTTCTTGGAAACAGGCAGCCACAAGTCAGTCGTGTGCGATCAGTGCTAGATATTGGATCAAAATGAGTCGAGATTTCCTGCATTATTTATTATTGGAAGAAAATGATGACGACGAAATATTGGAATTGATGTCTTTGAGATAGGGTAATGCAGGTGTACATCCGATGTTTAAAACAAGAGATGACGAGGGTTGTTTTTCCATATTAATAAAAAGACATTTAGTATACGATGAAACACAATTCAGAAAATATTTTAGACTGAACAAAGCACAGTTCGACTACGTTCTTAGCTTAATAAAAGACGATATAAAGACCAAGTCCTACAATAGAGTTCAGTATCCAATAACACCAGAGGAACAGTTAGCCATTACGTTAAGGTAAGTTTAAATAATATTGTAATTTTTCCAACAAATTTACCTTTATTTAAAAACTGTCGTTACAAATTTGTATAGGTATTTTGATTATTGTGCACGGGAAATACATCAAAATCTACAAATGTATTGTCAAGTGATGGTGAACTGTCAACCGTATTCACACTATTGGCTGACTCAGGTCGAGACATTTGTTGTGAAGATGATGACGGTGAAAATAGCTGAGGTGGTGAAAATGGTTGAGGTTCAGAAGAGTTTTTCTGTTCCAATTCATATACCAGTTGCATGGTTCTCATTTTGGCTTCGTGTATTAAATCTGGTCTTAAACTTTTTACTGATACTGCGACACTTTCAAAAAATAAATCCACAGGATGTGTTTTGTTTTCTCCCATTTTTTTCAAAATTTCTTTTCTTTCAGCACTCCGTTCCCTCATTACAGCCACTATGTTTGAGTCGAGATTCTGTCTTTTATTCGGAGGGCATCGCCTGTTTCCTAAAGAACCCCTTTTTAAGGCACTTGGAGTACCTATGTCATTGTCTAAACTTGGATTGTTTGTAGCTTCGGAGACAGACGTATTTGGAAGAGATTTTTCAGGAGCAACTTCAGGTGCACTGTTATGAGCAACAGAAAGATCTTCTTCCTGGTCGCTATCGTCAAGGACTTCATCAATTCCGATAGATGTGCTTCTACAAAAAAAAAGTGATATTTAAGTTGGTATTTAGTAAAACATTCGAAAAGTAACTTACGGTCGTTTGTGCTCCACTTTATCCAGAAAACACAACAGATCCGCTAAAGCCCATTTTGCTACTTTGCTAGTTGCGGCGGAACCCGTGCTTTTTCCTTTCTTCTTTCTCCTATTATAGGTGTCTTTTATGTTTCGCCATCGTTTCTTACACGCTTCAACTGAAATAAAAAAAATATTTTTAATTTTGTTTTTATGTAAAAATTTAGTAACTAGATTTAATAGGTTGAAAAAAAATTGAAATACTTGTAATAATACCCCCAATTATATACTTTATCCGTAACCAACTTACGAATAATCGCTGTGACACGAAATGTCAAAACATCGGAAAGAAAAGTAATTATGAGAAGAATAAAGTTATTCAGGGATGAAACGGACCTAAAATGGCATATAGAATTGTTTAAAGTTGGAGAAAACTAAAGCACATTTTTTGGGAATAACCGTGCATTAATTAGGTTTTATTAATCTCATCACTTAATGACATTGTTTGCAAACTCGATCTTCAGTAAATATACTTACATCATAAAAAGTTACTAGAAATAGCAATAAACAGAATAATATTTATTTTAGGTAAAACCGGTATGTTTATTTACAGGTTCATGGCAACCAGTGAAACATTTCGCTCACTGGCCTTTACGTTCAGAGTATCCCACAGCTATATAAGCAGAATCGTAAAAAGAACATTAGCATCATTGAAAAGAAACCTGGTACCCCTATTCATTCCACCTTTGTCAACTGATGAGAAGAAAGTTAAAGCTAAGGAGTTTAGTCAGAAATGGAATTTTCCTAATTGTTTGGGAGCGGTGGACGGTAAACACATACGTATTCGATGTCCTTCGCGAAGTAGTTCTCTGTTCTTTAATTATAAAGACTTTTTTTCCATAGTGTTACTTGCTTTAGTCGATGCTAACTATAAATTTATTTTTATTGATGTTGGTTCCTATGGAAAAGAAGGCGACAGTGGAATTTTTGAAAAATCTAAACTTGGGAAAGGAGTCAGGGATGGGTCTATTTTTCCACCTCCTAGCAAATTGCCTAATTCTGACAAAGTCCTTCCATACATCTTTGTCGGCGATGAAGCATTTAGGCTAGGTACACATATGATGAAGCCTTTTTCCCGACCAGTTGCAAGTGTCGATGAACGAAAAGCAATTTTTAATTACCGCCTTTCTAGAGCCCGGCGTGTTTCAGAAAATTCCTTTGCTTTACTGAGTCAGATATTCCGCGTTTTTTATACCTTGATTGATTTGAATTCGGCAACAGTTGACGATTTAATCATCGTGGCGTGTTGTCTACACAATCTCCTTCGCGATGCATATCTAGAGAACGCAAATAAAGCTTATTATGAAGTGGATCTAAATGAGCCGCCACCCACTCAAAATTTTATTCCACTTGCTAGAGGTGGTGGTTTTGCCAACGTTGATGGATTTTACGTACGAGACTTGTTCATGGATTACTTTACTAGTGCTCAAGGAAGTGTAAGTTGGCAATCCAGCTCTGTCAGAAGAACTGATATAAACGAATATTTGTAAATGTATCAATAAATAAATAACTAAACTAAAACTTACTTTTTGTTACCTGATCTTTGCAGAATCTCTGCAATTTCCTTCCAAGCATTATCTTTAGCGATTTGATTTTTGTAAAGTGGGTTCTCTAAATCATACAAGGAAGGATGCTTCGCGACAACTTCCACCAATAGTTCGTCTTCTTTTACACTAAACAACACCTTTGAGTCAATTATGTAACTAAAAAACTATTTACAAATGCACGCAAATATTTCAATCATAAAATAAATTTTAAAATGGAAAATTACGGTTCAAAAAAACATTAATACTTTTCATGCACACGATGAACAAACGCTCCCGCGGCTGCGGCTATACTGCTCTCGAAGCAGTACAGTCGCGCTAGTCGCAATCGTACACGGCTATCGCTTGCGACTGACGCTTCGAAGAAACCAGGTACATTAGGAAACACAGTAGCAGTAGGTTGCGGCGGTCGTAACACGACAGCCGCACGCGTCGGCCGCCTGGAAGGAACCATACCTTTAGCTGAATTCCTGAATGAACTATCAGCCGTAGTATAATGATTTCCTACAAGCCACGTGATATTTAACTTTAATACAGCCGCCTAAAATAAATTCCTTATTCTGTAAAATATATTTGCTAAAATAGTCCTTTCTCTTTTCTACGGCATTAACAATCATTTCCAGTTCTTTTTTGTGGGTTTTCGCACGACGAGTTTGTCATTATCGTTTAATAACTGTCCACATAATAAACAATCCATTTCCTTCAACGACTCTCCAAACGAATTCTACAAAATTACGGCTGCAACATACGACTTTTGTGTTACTACACTGCACACTGGCGAGCGCGATGACGCGGTGTTATCCCCGCGGCCGCCTAGCAACAAGCGCGCAATGTTTTACTCTATTGAACTTTCAATTTTACCTAAAATTTGAATTGTACATTGTAGCAGTTTTTTTAGAAAACATTTTCATACTTCTCGCTTCATTTTGTTCGCAGACTATGTATCAAAATTCTTTAAAATAAAAAAGTTTTCCGATTCGTCAAAAAGTCATCACCAGGAAAACGAAACTATTTCATTCCCTTTTGTTTCTTTCTTAAACAAAACTTGTTTTTATATATTTTTTATGCTGTCACATGCGCTAATGTGTCAGCTTTCAAACAAAAAAAAATTAAAATATGTCAAACAGTTCCGAAGATATTGCGTAGTAAGTAATAAAAAGTCCGTTTTTTTATTTTCACAAAGTTTATACATTTTTCGATTTCAAAAAAATCGGTACCGTTAAAAAAAGTCGTAAATGGCGTTTTGGATGTCCTATGACGTATTCGATAATGCCATAAATGTTTCGCCTGGTTATACCTCAAAAAAATTTTTTCCAAGAAGGACGCGACTTTTCCATTGGGTTTTTACTACGCTAATAAGGAAGGGATAATACTATGATCAACATAACCGATGATAACACACAAACACTGCAAATCTTTTAAAAATAACAGACATTTGACTTAACAAATGACATCGGACCCAACACAATTAGAATTTTACTGTAGCCAACATAATCCATAAAATATAATAGCTGCATGAGCCGACGTTTTCTTAAGCGACGAATAATAAAAGGACACTTAAAGGATAAATGACTATTACGTAGCCAATTTATCATATAATTTTTAGGTTACCTTTTTAAATTTCCCAATATGTTATAAAACAAAATTTATAACCCCTAAATTTTTTTCAACTGAGTTCTACTCAGGCCGTTATCCCGTTAATGTTTTATAAAATTACTAATTACTATGAGTGTTCTACTAGTGTTCTCTATTTCAAACAATCCAGGATTTTATTGGGCTCTCCGACTAGCAGTACCAGATGTGGTAGAGTGGTGTGGGTAAACTAAGAATAAAAAAAACTAAGTGCCACCTGTTTTTGGCCTCAAAGCAAAATCCTGGATACGATGAAAAGAACAAAAAACAGGAAAAATAAATGGTCAGAAATAAATAAAACACCAATTTAAGCAGTAGTTCTGGTTAACGGCTTTAATTAATAGAAAAAAATAAAGAACCAAAATTACCAACAATGTAGCTCGAATATTTGAAAGATAATAATAATATTGTGTTCCCAAAAGAACGCCTAAGCTCTCCGGTTCAATTACCGAACGCACTCACCAGCGACAACTGACAGTTGGCAACCAGTTTCTTTTCTTTACGTCAGTTTAGTATTGGAAAAACGTAAACAAACCGAATACATTCATATAATTTATGAAATTATGATGCGTTTTCCCTTTTAAGAACACAAATAATGATTATAAATTCGCTAGAACAAATGTTAAATTACGTTACCCAGATCGAGAGTTGGTGATATTATAAATTGCAATATTCAGTATCGAAAATTAATAAGTTTAGTTGGTTCGGTTAGGGGCAAGGAATTAAAAATGGAAATGATATATTTAAGTTAAATCCTGTGAAGTGATTTGGTCAAACTTTCAGGAGTATTTAATTACCTATTCAGCAATTAGCAAGAATGTCACAAGAATTCAACTTTATACGGGGTTCGCTTAAAAATAGACCGCATAGAGGAACGACATTAAAAAGATAGTATTTACGAACTGCTTTAAATAGCGGGTGTATTCCTGAGGTAACACACCACACAGACAAACCTGAAATAACTGGAAGCTGGTGTCGGTGTTGCTCGGTGTCACAGGTGGTACTCGCAGCAACAAACCAGGTGGCAGCTACATGAATTTTCGAACGTAACCAATACAAAAAAAAGGCCTACAAAAGAACCGAGACTAAGAAAGCTGTTCTCCGACAACACTTCAGGTAGGTAAATAAAGCAATATTTCATTGTATACTTAAGAATGACCATAGATATTAAGAAAACATGCCAAAAGATGTAAGAATAGTTAAAAAGAACACTTACCAATGAGTTATCAGTGGCCTTTCACAGACAAAATCAGGAATTTTTAGATGTTTAATCAACTTTATATTAAAATTAGCACAATGCTACAACGGTGCAAGACATATTCTCTTCTTGCCACCAGTTATAAAAGTCAAGATTAACTCCTTAGAGTAAAATCGGCAAGAAATGGCCAGAAAACCACAAAACAGCTCTGTAGTAGCTTTCTTTAAGACGAAATTATACAAAATTCTCTGTTCTCTTTTTTTTGAAACAAGGTCCCGAAACTCTTGGTAACAAATCCAGGGATACCTTTGATGAAAATAAATTTTGACAGACACATGACATATCTGTTTGACTGTTATACATTTTTGAGATTGAATCAGAATATTTTACTACTTTTTCCAATTTTCTATGATATTTCAGATGGATTTGTGAAAAGTATCTGTTAAAAACCTAAAGACCTTACAACAAACCTTCCAGGTAACAACAATTTTACTCCTTACCACTCATATTTGCAACAATTTAGATCTTTGTTATTGTTCTTGATAACTGACCTGCACATTAATTTTAATAAATTTAATTGGAGTTGCAATAGGGAAAGGTATTATTAAGTTACTAGTAAAGAAAATGGTGTCTAACAGTTAAATTTGATTTGAAATTAACCAGTCTACAGTTTATATAAGAGAAATTTAGTACTTAAAAATTTAAACTTCCGATCTTTGGGTAACATAACGATTACCTACTAAAAAGAATACAAGAAACTTAAGCATTCAATACATTAATAATCAATACATTAATTTACAAAGAAAAATTAAGGAAGAGGCAAGTAAACATATGCACGGCTTGGCAATATATGTGAATTGGCCAATAGGCTATGAAATTCATTTAGTAGAACATTCTGTGATCTAATTATTATTTTCTTTGCTTTTCCAGAGTTTTGGCTGATCCATGAATATAGAGGGTCGAATGGGAAAACTCAGTTGGCAAAAGTGATCAACCCTTTTAAAATAGTGAAGGTGATTTGATGTAAAGTATCACTAGAAAATAAATGCATTTGGCGTTATCAGTTTAATTTTTATTCGATCTAAATTTTAAGAACTAAGCTCTGGTAAGTAAGATTTATCCTGATTTTATTTTTAAAAAATGGCATACTGAATTATTTTATTCAATGGAGTATTTTCAAACCGTAACATGACGCTTACAATTTTACTGCTTACACCGACGAAAAAAGAGACATACTTTGATAAGTATGGATTACCCTGCTCCAGGCTAAATAGGATCGCTCGAGAGCTATGTCTGTTTCACTTTCTATATAAGTCGAGTAAGGAATGTAATATTCCAGAATGAAACAATACAAAATTACCAAAGATGGAGAAAAATAAATGACACAAGGGAATCTTCCCATATTATAGAAGAGTTCTTGCATATGAATTGTGCCTTGGCCTTCTAGTATTTTCACAAAAGTAGGAAATAATCTTGCAATAGCTTGATACTTTTGCCACTAACGTAAATGTACTAAATTCCGACCCCCTAAGGTCCGTTCAGACTTAAATGTAAATAATAGACGGTCCATTAGCAGTAGGAGATATTTTTTAATTTTAATATATTATCATGGTTATAGTTTATTACACAACTATATGTCTCTATATTCTCAGAGTTTTTAAAGTCAATGTACTCAAAAAAGAAAAAAAAGCGCAACATGATCAGACATGTACAAAAGTTCGACCAGAAACTGTAAGTGAATCGAATTGCGATGCCAATTGTACCAAATGCCCATGTGCTGTAGGTATTTACGAATTAGGACACTTTTATTCCGACCTATTAATAAAACATATCAAAATAAAATTATTTATAAGAAACTGTTTATTTAAAAATTGTGATTTACAAAATTATAATACGAGTACTAGTTATTTGATTTAACATACTCTTATTATTAACTCGAAACTAAACTTAAGTAATTGTGGTTAATCTTTAAGTTCTGGAACATCATACTGTCCTCTCTTGTTCATTAAAATAGGCTCTTTTATTTTGCAAATAATATCAGTTATTGGATAATCTAATATATCGTGTTTATCGGGTCATTTCCAGTGTAATCCGCTTTTGGACATGGTCTTAACCTTTCGTCCCCCAGAAATTTCTTCAAGAATTATCCCAGGAAGATCTTCCCCTTCATAATGCCCAAGTACAAAGTCTCCAACCGAATTGAAGTTGCTCCTTCTTTGAGTTCGCCCGTGGTAGATTTGGCCTTCTTTACAGTTTTCTTCATGTCTACAGCTAATTTTCTTTTAGTTTCTCTAGCCACATTTTCTTCCAACTTCTGCTTTTTTTCCTCTTCTATCTTCTTTGGTATTCATTATAGTCATCACTAATTGCTACTGTCGGAGTTCTCTTTTTATTTACTTTACTAATATTCTTCTTTGCATTTGATAATTTATTTTTACCAAATTTTGTTTTGTTAGGCCAAAACAAGGCTTTTTTAAATGGCGTGGGTATTTTTATAGAAACTGTTTTTTTTTATCTGGCGTTTCATTACAAACTTGTTGACAAACACTTTTGACACATGGCGTTTCCTCAGATTCATTTATTTGCGTTTTTTTTTCTCTGAAGATTTCTCAGAAATACATCGAAATTTGGTTAAAGATACCTGCTCTGTATTTTCTACTAATTGATTTATTTGTCCATTTTGACACAATTCCCTTTCTCTGTCACATCCTTCCAAAGGTATGTTTTTGTTAAGTTCATAATACATCATTTCCCATTTCTTTTTTCAATCCTTTTTTACCATTTTCTGTGTTGTCATCCTTAATTGTAACTTATCCATTGGGCAGAACATGATTATTTTGAACCCAAACGCTGTCATCTATATCTATAATTTGAACATCACTTGCAGACATATTTTCCAAATCGATCATGTTGTTTTCTAGGGTTAAGTCATGTGTCTCCTGATCTCGTTCCGCCTCCAGCAAAAGTAAAACCGGATCTTCGGTTAGTTCTCCTTCTAAAGTTGGTAATGGTAATGCATTTTGTGCTTCCATAACATTGCTATCCTGAATTTTACGATTGTGAAATTTTGGAAATTTTTTTATGGATTTCCAAAAATTAAACAAACCTTCTTGAGAAACTTCTCTGGGCCACACGTCTGCATTTTCATTTTTTTTTTGAAATGATTTAAAATGTTCTAATCAACTCCTTTTTCAAATTCTGTTAGAAAAGCTACGTCTCTATCACAAGAGCATTTCGACATACTTCGATTCTGAGTGTCATTTAGTACTTCAACGTGAGATGTTTGGATTACCTTTGAATAATCCACTCTGTTTCCATCAAACGGATATAAGCCACAAGTCTCAAATCCCTTTTTTATGATCGTTTCACTACAGCAATGTTTCAAATAATTATCTAAAAGAGCGGCAAAATTTTCCCTTTTTAATTTTTCTCCTTGATTGCATAATCTCTACCTGTGAGCATAATCCTTCCAAGATTGTTTAATAGGTTTAAAAAATGCAACGTCTAATGACTGTTTTAGATATGTCGAATTAGGCAACAAGGCAGTTAAGATGATCCCGTTTTCCTTACAAAATTCAGTTAGCGTCAGATTAAGATGGGAACTGTGTCCGTCTACGAATAATACAATTGGAAGAGGAACATTATTTCCCTGAATCCGTGGAAAAAATACATTGGTAATGTATTCAAAAAAATTTCTCTTGTCATCCATCCAAATTCTGACCGACCGAGTCCCCATTTGGATGGCAATTTTGATATTATGGCATTCGTTTAACTATTAAAAGGACTGTTAAATATTCTTTTTCGTCATCTTTAATCCTGTTGTATACTTTCTTTGATCCTTTGCGAACAATAACTTGTTTTTCCTTCGGTGCCAAATAAAACCCAGTTTTGTCGCAATTGAAGATTCTCTTTGGATCACTAAGTACGTTAACTAAATTGTGAGCACGAGGTTTTGTTAAATGTTGTGAAACTCTTTCTGAAAGTTCTGGATGTCCGGATTGAAAACCTTCATACCAGTGGCGACCTGGAACACCATCCTTAAAAGAGTTGGTCGATTCAGCCTTTGAACTAACTTAGTGACACTTTCTAGCAGCTGCGATTTGGTAAATGGAAAACCTGCTTTACCAAGGTAGTCAATCCAATTTACGATGTGTTGTTTTTCCTTGCTGAGGATAGTTGGTGCTCCTACTGCATCATTTTTATATTTTTTCTTAATTTTGTCAATTAAACTTATTTGAGGCATTTTTATAAGTCATGCCACTTCTGATTGCATGCAAAGCATTCTCTAATACTTCTTTAGGGTAACGCTTTATTGGATGTTTTGCTCCTTTACCCATTTTCAACAACTGAAAAAAAAGTTAATTTTATTGTTTACTAATAAAGACATGATAACTGAAGAAAAAACACAGTTAGATATCCGTTTTACCCCTAATTGTAGGGGGTCAAAACGGATATCTGTAGTTAGTTAGGAACTAGAAATTTAATAAAAAAGAATATTTTCGGAATTTCTAACTTAAATTTTTTCTTACAAACCAGGAAAATTAATGTTTACATTTAGGTTGCAATTGCGACATTTTCTTTAGGAGCTAAAATTTTCTGGATCGTAATTTACTCATAATAAAAATTAAGGAATAATTTATACGAAAATATCAAAATCGTGGTGAAAAAATCGAAGGATATTTTTTTATGGTAAAATTACTATTGTTCCCTAGAAACCCTATTCCGACCGGCTGATCGTAATTTGGTACCGTAGAAAATTGTATCTAATGCACGACCACCTTAAAATAATTATTTCGTACGAGTTTCGTTAGCTTCACGACGAAATTGCAGCTTTCGTATCTCAATTAGACATCAAACTAACTAAAAAGTTATATAAATAAGTGTTTACTTACTTTTATTTGCAATAACACTCTTAGGAAGTTTTATTTACGTATATGTTTTGACGATAGGTAGGAAGGCACGTGTCTACACAAGTCGCTGTTCTAATTATTACTGAAGATCAAATTTTAACTTTAGGTTATAAATGGATCAAGCAGATGGCGCGCTACATTATTATTGTAAAGTAGATGGGCAGGAGTCACCTAAAAGTTAATTTTTCATCTGAATAAGTTAAATTCGGAATTATGTGCAAGGTCGGAAATGAGTACAATTACGTTATTCTTGATGCTTTCGAAGGATCCAATTCCAATCCAAATTCTCCTACTGAGCTTGTGGCCTGAATTGGCATGGAATCTTAGAGTACACAATAACTGATTGATTGGACTGATACTCTTGTTTCCGAAATAAATATGTTGTCAAACTTTTACTTCTTTATTTTATTAGCTTTGTCAAGTCGCGCTTAAGCTACTCTTAAATTACCATGCATCAATTTACTAACAAAGGTATTGAATAGCTTTCCTGGGGACCATTTGGTACGATTAACTCATACTGGGAATTAATCTTTTGCATGAGAGACGAGATAGTATCCAAATTGACATTCTTTAACTTCATTTTAGTTAGGTACTGCGGTATATTTGACAGTTGTATTGCAGGTAATTGAACCACAGTTGCAGCAGGAAGTATTAAATTTTCATGTATAAACACTTCATGATTCACTTGTAGAGTACATTTATCAGATAAGGTAATCAGATAACTGCTAGGCGATATCTGTTGACGTCGTTCTACATCACAGTTTTCTGTGATAATAATTGTGTCTCATAGAGTGCTCAGCAGGGTATGATCTGGAGTATTTTGATTGGTGACCACTTCCTCTAGATGAACATCTAAGGCAACGTGGCACGTGAATCGAATGGGCTTGTTTACTGAATTGTCCTATAAATATCTTGAAAATAAGTTTATTTAGTGGTGTTTAAATTAAATTGTGGCTTGTGAATCCAAAGACAAGGGGTACTTGAACATTTGCACGAAATTAGTCGTCTTCAAATCAGGTATTTTCCTTCAAAATCTCAGTATTTTGTCGAGATCCGCTGCCGGTTTTGTACTTTGAACCGTTTAGCTGTTTTTTGCTGTTCCCGTGCACTGCGATCTGTGAGTGCGACGAAAGGCAGCGCGGAGTTGCCACTAATTGTTGATTATCTCGTATTTGCTGCTGTTTTCGTTAAATTAAATTAATTTCCAATTTTTGATATGACTCATTCAAAGAACTGTAAGCAGTGTAATAAAACGATTGGGAAGAAAATGAAACTATGTTGTGGCACCTGCAAAGGCCTTTTTCACCTGGCTTGTGGAAGAGTGTTGGAGGTAGATGCACGCCTAATGCAAGAACGAAAGACACCTTGGATTTGCGAGGAGTGTACTGCTGCGACATCGCGTCGATTGTCCGGGCGGTTTTCACAGCTTGGTGTATTGCAGGAGCGAGATGAAGTCATTAGTGATCAGGGTAGAAGATCATCAGCAACCTTCGCTCCCTCTGGCTCTTACACGTTGTCATCGGACACACTAGAATTGAAAGGGCTAATTCGTGATTTGCAAACTGAAGTGAGAGAGATGAGGAGATCAATGGACTTTTTTAATGAAAAGTATGAAGAAGAGTTGCGACGTGGGAAAGTGCTGTCGGATATGATCTCTGAGGTATCCAAAGATAATGATGAGCTTAAAAAGGAGGTGCACAAACTTAAAGCCGCTTTAAATATTCAGGAAAATGCCAAACTGAAGAACAATATCTGCATTACTGGTATCATCTCTACTTACGAAGCAGAGAATAAAGAGGAGTCTTTGGTCAAGTTACTTCATGGATTATGTCCTGATTTTAAACAGAGTGACATACAGAGTGTGCACCATATTTCCTTAAAAAATGGTGTTAGGTCTGTGGTAACTTTAAGGTCGGATGATCTAAAGAACCGTCTTCTCAGAGCCAGAGCTGCAAAGGGTAAGATTACTTGTCGGAGCATGAATATCAACGACTCATCAGTGCCAATTTTTGTTGAAGAGGAGATGACTAAAGAGAGCTACATTCTTTTTAAGAGAACAAAGGAGCTGCTGAAAAATACACACAAGTATGTATGGCATAGAAATGGAAGAATCCTGGCTCGAAGAAACGATGGTGATAGGTATGTGATTATTAAAAGCGAAATGGAATTGGAGAAAATTGTTAATTAGATGTCAATTTCTATTTTATATATATTTTTTTTCCTTTACTACATAAGTATTTATTTGCCTGATAGTGTATAGCTTTTTCTTTTTTTTTTTCTAATCGCAATGTCTAATCAAAATAAAAAATATTCTTTAGCTGATAAGTTAAGGGTAGGTCATGTCAACATAAGATCACTTCTGCCAAGCATTTCTTCAGTTGAACGGGTTTTGGTGAGCTTGAATATTGATATATTGGGAATTACTGAGACCTGGCTTAATCCTAATATCCTGGATTTGCAGGTTTCTGTTAAGGGATATAATTTTTATCGAAGTGACAGGGATGGAAGGGGAGGAGGTGTGGGTATTTATGTTAGAAAGAACATTCAGGTTATGCAAGTAGATGTTCAAGCAGATAATATCGGTGTAGAACAGATTTGGGTAAGTGCAAAGGTCAACCTTATGTCTTTGGGAATATGTATTTTTTATAGACCTCCACGCTTTAATGCGTTACAAGCTCTAAATATAATAAATAGTTCTGTTTCTGATATACTACCTTCATGCGATGAAATTTTAATGATGGGAGATTTAAATATTAACCTATTACATGAAGGTAGTCTTACAAAGGCGTTTGATGATTTTTTGGAAAATTTTAATTTGTGTCAAATTGTTGAAAAACCCACTCGATCTATCTCTGATAAATTTAGCCTTATTGATGTAATTATTCTGTCCAACATTAAGCTTAAAGAAAAGGTCAACCACTGTGAGATGCACGATATCACCGACCACGACTTAGTTTATTGTGATTTGAATTTAGAAATTCCCAAGGTATCACCTAAAATTATAAATTATAGAGATTTTAAGTACTTTGATATCAAAAGATTTGAGTCCGATTTACAAAATGTTCCGTGGGATAATATATTTGACTGTGAAACAGTCGACGAAAAAGTTAATATTTTGGTCTCTAATATCATACAACTTTTTGATGTCCATGCACCTTTGCGAAATATACGTGTTACAAAGCCCCGAGCTCCCTGGTTTACAGATAATTTGCGTATTTTGAAAAGACATCGGAATCAACTTTTCTCAAAATATAAAAAAAGTAAACTTGTTCAAGACTGGGAAGACTATAAACAGGCGCGTAACTTTTTCACGCAATCCGTAAGAAATGAAAAAAGGGCCTATTTGGAATATATTAACAGGGCCAGATCTAAGCAAAAAATATGGAAATGTTTAGAGGAAATGAACGTTTATAGGAGAAAGAAAAATCAAGTAAATTTGCCCCAAAACTTAGCAGATCCAGATAAGATGAATTCTTTTTTTATTAATTCAGTTATAGAAATGTCTTCTATTGTAAGTCAAGAAACTCTGAACTTTTATAAAAACGCTAGAGCGACACATAACACTTTTCAATTTACTCCTTTTGCTGAAACTAATGTTTTGGAGGCGATTAATGCGATAAAGTCGAACGCTCGTGGTTCAGATGGCTTGAATCTTGATATGATCAAAATATGCTGTCCTTTTATTATTCAATTTTTGGTTCACATTTTTAATTTCTGTGTAGAGAAATCTGTTTTCCCGACGCAGTGGAGAGAAGCGGTTGTGTTGCCATTGCCAAAGGGACCCAGTGTTTCAAGTGTTGGAGATTTGAGACCTATTAGTCTCTTGCCTGTGCTCTCGAAAATACTTGAGAAACTTCTCTACCCACAAATAGTTGCTTTTTTAAATAATAGTAGGCTCTTGCCTGTATGTCAGTCAGGTTTTCGAAAAGACCATGGAACATCCACTGCACTTCTCAAGGTAATTGATGACTTGGTTTCTGAGATTGATAAGGGGAAAACATCAGCTTTGATCCTGCTGGATTTCAGCAAGGCTTTCGACGTTCTCGATCATAATCTACTTCTAAGTAAACTTTCATATTATGGTTTCACAAATAATACAGTAGATTTTTTTAAACACTATTTGACTGGCAGAGCGCAGAAAGTTGTTATAGAAAACAAGCCATCAAAAAGAATGAATGTATGTTGTGGAGTTCCACAGGGGTCGATCTTGGGGCCGCTACTTTTTGTCATCTTTACTATGGATCTTAATAAGTGTGTAGCCGATTGTGCCATACATCAGTACGCAGATGACACACAATTATATGCGGAAATTGATAAAACTAACCCCGAGGGTACTGTGGTAAGGATTAATGGATGGTTACAAAGTATTTTTAATTATTCTGTCAATAATGGTCTTAAAATCAATCCTAGCAAATCTGCAATTATGTACTTTGGACCAGGCCGCGAATGGGCATCACAGAGCTTACAGGTAAACATGAATGACATCAAAATAAAATCGGTCTCTGAATATAAGAACTTGGGTCTGATACTTGATCAACAACTTCGTTTTAGGTCTCATCTTTCCAAAGTCCTTCAAAGGTGTTACATGTCTTTAAGAAACTTATATAAAAGCCGGCACTTTTTGACTGCTAATATAAAAACACAATTATGTGAAACATTAGTTCTCTCAAATTGCAATTATTGCGATTTTGTTTATGTACCCTTTCTGGATATTATTGGCAAGAGGAAACTTCAGAAGATTCAAAACTCATGTGTTCGTTTTGTGTATGGATTGAGACTGCGAGATCATGTAAGTCATAAGCTTTGTGAACTAAGGTGGTTGAATGTTGAAGACCGGGTAAAGCTTCATTTTGCTTCTTTCTTGTATAAGCTTTTGAAACATAAAACTCCCTTATACATTTATGAAAAACTACAACTAAGAAATAATATACATAATCGTAGCACTAGATTTTCCAGCCAATATCAAGTGCCCCAACACCATACAGCTCTTTTCCAGCGCTCTTTCTCATACTTGGGTCCTAAATTTTTAAACACTGAAATGCTTGGGGGGTTTGACAGTATGTCTTTTCTTCAGTTTAAAAAAAATTATAAGATTGAACTGTTAAAAAAATATGTGGATAGATTTCTGTGATTTGTAATCGCATTGTGACTTGTATTGTGATTTACTTATTTACTTTTTTGCACTATACTTTTTTCTTATAATGTGTTTATGTAGTTTGTTATTTGTTTCTTATTAATTTATAATGTATTCCAATGTAATTTGTTTTTGAATACTTGGTTAAGCAAGCAGCTATGCTGAACTTCGCCAAGTATAAAATAAAGGCCTGTTTATTTATTTATTTATTTATTATTTATATTGGATGGGTACTCTGACGAGCATCGAGTCGGACATAAACGGACGCCTTTGGTCGTATGCCTTGCATGCGTTTAATTGCGTCTAGTTTCAGTTCAGACAATATGGCCGAAGACGAAGAATATTTATTGGAAAACTATTTTTTAACTCTTTTGATGTTAGAAAATACAAGAGAAACATGGGTAAACGATATATACAAAAATAGAGAAGAAAATGGCGAGTTTCACCTGTTATTTGACGAGTTGTTACGCCAACCACAGACATTTTTTGAATATTTTCGTATGTTACCGGAAACAGTTATATTCTGTCTCAAACTTCAGAAAAACTTGAAAAACAGTCGAACTTTCGAAAGTATATTCAACCTGCCGAGAAATATAACGCTAAGATAAGTTATTATAATGAAGGTTATGTGTTGTTTATTTACATTACAAGCTAAAAAAAATTTTCAAAGTTTTTCTCAGTTTTCCTGTGAGTTTAATGAAAATATTGTCTCAAATCCCCCTGTAGTCATTCATCCACCACCAGAAGAAGAAAAAGGGCAAATAGTTCTAGGATTGTCGAAATATTTTAAGATATACCATGCAGTGCCTGAAGTGTAAATCTATTGAAGATAATACTAAGTTGTTTACAAGCTGCGATAGCTGTAATAGAGCAATCCACAAACTTGTTTGTTCAGGATTAAACTCGTCAGAAATCCGTATGATCGAGCTTAAGGGTCAGCGTACTCTGAAATATTTTTGTGATGATTGCCAATCTGGCTTATTACAAATACCATCAATACTATCAGCAATTGACCAACTAAAGGCAGAAATGTAGGTTTTAAAGGATGATCTCAAACTAAAGCCTATAACTACACCTAACAATACCACTAGTGTATTGAATAATGACTTTTTTGTTGAACTTCAGGATCGTCAAAGCCGTATAAACAATGATGTTTACAACCTGCCCGAGCAAAATCAGGACCTTACTGATGTGAATGGCCTTTTGGGGTCTCTTAATATATCAAATGCAGTAATAAAAAATACTGTGAGGATTGGTAAACCAAACAAAATTGGTCATAGGTGCCTCAAGGTTATGTTTGAAAATCAAGAGGATGCCCAACATGTTATTCGCTCCAGAACCAAACTCAAGGGCAGAAACATCCAGATCGGTCTTGATTTGACTAAAATTCAGGCTGAAGCTGTAGCGAAAGTCAAAGCGGAGCTGAAGCAAAGAATAGGCAATGGTGAAAAAGATATACAAATTAGGTACTATCAAGGTGCCCTCAAAATCGTAAAAAAAAAACTAAATCAGTCTAAAGTGCCTAAAAGCGTCTCTGTATACTACCAGAATACTCAGAGCTTGAGAACCAAACTAAATATACTTAAACTAAACCTTTTACCCCGTCATCATGACATATTCGTTTTAACTGAGACACACCGCTACATAGCGGCATATATGATCCTGAACTCAACTTTACTGACTTTAACATTTATCGCCAGGATCGTTCAGCCAACTCCAGCATCTTCAAGAGAGGCGGTGGAGTCTTAATAGCAATACACAAATCTGTACAAAGCATACGTCTTGAAGTCGCTGATAACATTGATCAGGTTTTTGTGTCGGTGGGTTCAAAGAATTCTAATCTTATACTAGGAGCAGTTTACATTCCACCCAGTTCATCGGCTCAATTATATACTACATTTTCTGACACCTTGGATTCTCATGCCAAACTCAGCTCTACACATCATTGGGGACTTTAACCTACCACATGCCAAATGGCAAAATGGCAACCTCAGCTCATCAGTAACTACCATTGCGGCACCACCTCGGGAGACTGCCAGTGTGGAGGTTTTGTCAAACACAAGACTTCCATAATTTATTCCAAATCAATCAGTACTTAACATCCCACAACAGTCTTTTGGATCTGGTACTTACACATGACTCCTCAACGGAAGTCATGCTTGCTGACTGTTTTTTGGTTCCTCCAGTTGTTCACCCACCTTTAAGCGTTAAGTTAAGAGCTGACTATCTCGAGACTGAAATTGGCCTTGAGTTCAATGGTTTTTATAGAGACTTTAATTCAGCCAATTTTTATGATATAATTATGTTTTTAAATCAATTTAACTGGGACTTTTTATTTATTAATCAGACTCTTGAAATAATGTTAAATATTTTCTATGAAATCATCTTTATTGCTATTGATAAATTTGTACCTTTGAAAAAGTTCTCTGCCAGAAAGTTTCCTATATGGTTCTCTGCTGAGTTAAAAAACTACATAATTCTTAAGAAAAAAGCACATAAAAAATACAAGCTAACACGTTCTGTTGTTGATTATAGGGAATTTTCTGACTTGAGACTCTTATGTAAGAATTTGACACAGGAATGCTATACACAATACATCCATGGTACAGAACTGGCCATCAAATCCTACATAAAAATTTTTGGTCATTTGTTAACAACAAAAGGAAAAATAACTCGTTTCCAAATGAGCTTAAATATCAGAGGAGGTCAAGCTGCTCTGGTGAGGACATTGTTAACATGTTTGCAGATTATTTCTCAACGGTTTATTCACATAACCATCTTGATATTCCTACCCATGAAGTACCTACCTCGACTGTCCACATCACTAGCCATCAAATTCTAATATCTGACATATTTACCAAACTTTCTAATCTTGACGTTAGAAAGGGCCCTGGACCAGATGGTGTACCTCCTATTTTCCTAAAAAATGCAGCTTTAATGTTTCAAGGCCATTATTCTATATCTTTAATCTTTCTCTTCAAACTGGAGTTTTTCCAGAATACTGGAAAGAAAGTTTTCTAAAGCCTATCTTTAAATATGGTGATAAATCATTGGTAACCAATTATCGGCCTATAAGTATCATCAGCACTATCTAAAGTTTTTGAGAGTTTAGTGTGTGACTGTCTGACACCTCTATTGGAGCCACAGCTAATCAACGACCAGTTTGGTTTCAGGCCAGGCAGGTCTACTGAGCTAAATCTTCTTGCTCAATTAGATTTTCTGTCAGACGCCTTGGAGAGGGGATGTCAGGTTGACACTATTTACACCGACTTCTCCAAGGCGTTTGATAGAGTCCCCCACAACATGTTATTGCACAAACTAAAACTAATCGGAATCGACGGACCCATGATTTCATGGTGTTGTAGCTACTTGTCTGGTCGTAAACAGATTGTCAAAATTGGGAGTTTTCTTTCAAGGGTAATACTTGTAACATCAGGGGTGCCCCAGGGCTCGCACCTTGGACCGCTCTTTTTTAACATTTTTATAAACGACATTTACGAAGGTTTCACTCTATGTCTTTTTCTACTATTTGCCGATGACCTTAAACTAAGCTGTATAATTAAATCTCCTGACGATTGTGACAAACTTCAATATGACCTTAACAACTTGCTGGATTGGTGTAGAAGAAATGGAATGGATCTCAACTCATCTAAATGCAAGGCCATCACTTTTTCTCGTGCAAAAGCTATACAATTCAATAACAAAATTGGTCAACACAACCTAGAGATTGTTTCCCTAATCAAAGGCCTGGGAGTCACACTTGATACGAATCTTCACTTTTCCAATCACTTAAATAATGCTGTTAATAAGGGTTTTCAGATGCTTGGATTTATTAGGAGATGCACCCAAGACTTTACCAGCATCACTGCTTTAAAAACTTTATATTGCGCCCCGGTACGCCCTCACCTTGAATATGCCTCTTGTGTATGGCACCTTTTTATAATGTACACATAGACTCTCTTCAATTGGTTGAGCACAAATTTCTAAAACAAATTGCATATAAACTTAACATTTTAGATAATTACAATGATTCTCAATTACTTTCAATGCTTAACATGGCACCAATAAGTGCGCGCCACAAGAAGAGAGACCTTTTAACCTTCTACAATATTCTACGTGGTAATGCTGCTGCTCCTGATATTGTTCATAAGATCTGCATTCATGTCCCGCGGAGAACCACCTGTTCCACTGTTAGCTTTCACTGCCCATTTCACCGTACAAACTATGGCATTAACAATTTTATCTCGAGAACTGTCAACTTGCAAACCAGCACTACCAAATTGACTTTTTTACACCATATAATGTTTTCCTCAGTCAAGTTTAAGATATCTTTAGGTAATATATTTTTAAGTAATAATTATGGAAATGCAGGGTTTTAGTTTTTGGTCTTTGTTAACTACTCTACTGTTGCGAATTTAAAGTTTAACACTTATTGTAATTGGGCACTGCCCGTTGATAAATAAAATAAAATAATATTTTTATTTATTTGAGTAGGTATAGTTTTCAAAAAATGTAAGTATTTAGAATAAAAACAAAAATACTTCTTTATAAACCAAAACTAAAAGTGCAACATTATTGAAAATTATTCAAGTATTCGCGCAAATTTATGGCGTGGCTTGAAGGACCTGCTTCGTCTTCTGTGGCATAAGAACTTTGAGGTGATGGTGTTGGCAAATAGGTTGTGTATTTGTCCTGGTAATTTTGCTGAACTGGTTCAGTACTTCTTGTCCTGGTAGACAGGGAATATTGTTGTTCTGTCAAAAGAATTTGCTGCATTTTTATGCGAACTGATAATTTTCTTTCTTCAGGGATATTTCTCATATAAGGTAGCAAGCAGACTCATAAAAAAATGGAAATCACTGTCTTTTTGCTTTGGCTTAGATTTTTCTTTATATGCTCTTAAGTTTTTCTTCTTTTATGGCTATCATTTTCTCGTATACAGAAGATTTCATTTTTCCCCCTTCGTTGACTATCTAAATTGTCATTTTTTTACGAGATGTACCCGTCTTGGGTACAGTTGCATTATTTGCAGGTAGTCTTCGGCGTAGTGGAGGGAGAGTTTTAATTACTTATTTCTTGATCTGAATTTAATTCAGAACCATCATTTTTGTCATAATCCGAGTCAGTCATTGTACTTTCATCGCCAGTATTTTCTTGGGTATTGAGTGGTGGAATATTTCCTTTTGCACTCCTCTGAGACATACTGTCTTTCAGGAACAGCATCATGTTGAAATACGGCCACTTAGATGTCAGCTGTACTCCTCCAGAATCACCAGATCGACCTTTACTTGTTTTTGCCAATTCTTTTCTGAAATTATCTCTGAATCTCCGTCATTTTGATTTGAGTACTTCACCTAAAAATCAAGAAGAAAATAATCAGAGATGTTTTAAAAAGTTAAGCACAAATTGATTGTTATAAAACTCTTTGCATGTCCGCTTAAGGGCTCTACATATGGAAAACTTTTTATTATTTATTTTTGGAAAAGTTTTCCATATGTAGACAATTTAAGAGGAGACACTATATATTTAAAAATGTCCAATGGGATTTATTTTTTTATTAGCTTGAAACTTGATGCTTATCTAATATCTACATAAAAATGAAATTTAAAACAGACGCTAGATATAATAGTAAGTATGTCCATAACATTTGCTTTTGTTTTATTTCAGGTATCTTTCAACTGGACTAGCTTTTGGCTCTTTGGCATTCTCATTTAGAATGTCTCATAAACAATACGGTTAATTGTTTACGACACCTGCTCTGTCATATGGGAAGCTTTTCATGAAAGGCATATGCCTGTTTCGATCAATTTCAAAGGCCTTTCAGAATAAATGGAATTTCCCAAACTGTCTCGGATGTATAGATGGCAAACATATT
>JAEQML010059340.1:0-28760 GCA_016904865.1 Pissodes strobi
AACAACTGTTGCTTGGCTAAGCCTCACTCGGAACTCCTTCCAATCAAGATTTCTATAGGACAGGACTACTTCCTGCGCTACTTGTAGCCTAGAACGTAGGCTAATCTTGATTGGGAGGTGATCCGAATTGAGCTCGTTCAGCTCTATGAGCTCAGAAGCGTTCGTTATTCCGCGAGAAATAGCAATATCCAGGAACGATGGGTTGAATCGGTTACCGGGATAATGTGTAGGATTGGGAGTTTGATGGTAGACTAAGTCAATGTTTTGCTCCACTAACCTGTATAGGAAGCGTCCGCTCCTGTTGGAAGAACCACGCCAATTAACGTGCGTTGCGTTTAAATCGCCAATCAGGAGCGTCTTCCCGCCAGCAGGCAGCAGAGCAAGAATATCTTCTTCCTGGAGGCGGAGACCCGGAGGAGAGTAAGCGCCGACAATCCGCAGGCCACCCTCAAGCTCGAGAGCTACGTGCTCAATGACGGACCTCAGGCCTACGACCTGCTTGTAAAGGACTGACCTGTGAATCAGACAGGCCACGCCTCCTCCGCTTCGATCAGGCCTATCAAAACGCAGGACCTGTCTATCGTAAAATTTCAGCCTGAAACCAGCATCGATGTTGGTTTCAAGCAGAAATATTATATGCAAATTAGGATTATTATAAATGAAATTTTTCAGTTCTCCGAGTTTAGAGCGGATGCCATTGCAGTTCCACGAGAGAACGGTAATGGGCATCGTATTATCTATATATTATAACCATTGAAGTCTTCTGTAAAAAACTTCATTGAGGCTTGTAATACCTCGAATTTATTGCCTTGACAGGATTCTAATATAATGGCGTAATCAGTTAAGGCGCGCAGTAATTCGTTGAAGTTTACTAAGCTATTTATACGGTTAACAGCATTATGCAGGTTATTCAAACTATTTACATTGTTTAATATATTATTAGGGTTTGCTAATTGAGGTTTTGATTGAGGGTTATTATTTACATTATCATTTACATTGGCTTGACCGTGATTTTGACTAACCTGGTTATTTCTTGGCATGTTTTTCTGTGTTTGTCCTCTTTTTTGCAGTGCTGGGAACTGTTGATTGTACTGCCTGGTAGCGTCGTTTGTCGCGTCGGATTCTCTAGCCCCTTGCCAGGCTGGGTTTGCGGGGGGTGGTGCGGGCTTATATTCCTGCTTTGCTTTCGGGTTGGCGGGTTGAGTTTGCTGCATTTTAAAGATATACACAGGGTATAATACACTTATCGCCCTGTGATCTCCGAAGCAGTTGGCACATTTAATGTTATTGCTTGTACACTCCGTAATTTGGTGAGGCCCCGCACACTTCGAGCAGGCCCATTTTCTCTGACAATAGGTCATGGAGTGCCCGTGCCCCTGACACCTTTTGCACTGCATGACCGTCTTTGTCGCCCTGCGGTTTTCCCATGAAATCCTGACGTGGGAAAGAAGTCTGCACTCTTGGTTTAGCCAACGCAGTGTTATGGTGGCGTCTAGTACGACTAAATAGAGAGGTACTCGCGTCTTCTTCATTTCATAAGCCGCTCTTACTGTTAGTCCATGTTCCTCAGCAAGTAAATTGCGGATTTCCTCCGTCTGAAGCCGCCGTCTAAACCTCTCAACACAAAGGCATGTGTTTTCTGGCTGGCTTCAGCATATGAATGGAAATCGACGCTTTCTCGTTCGAATAGCCTTTTCAAATTCGACCAATCTTTGAGTTGTGTGCAGTAGATTATAACTGAGTTACGGGTGTACTTCAGGTTATAATCCACTACATGCATGTCGCTTAGGGTTTGCTTTATCACTTTGTGATGTTGAGCACCACCTTTAATAACGATTGGAGGGGGTTGGGTCGGTTTCTTCTGCTGCGGGGTCTTAGGGGTATTTTTAGGGTTCTTTGCTGGGGTACTCTTCGTCTTCTTCTGTACCTTGCGTGCCGTTGAGATTTGCGAGGAAGCGACGCTGCTTCTGTCGTCGTTCTCGTCAATTTCTGAGTCGGTTAGTGGCTCAAACCTGTTCTTGGTGGGTACAGGTTCGTCCCCCATGTCTACCTGAACCATACGTATCCCGTTTTTGAATGGGATGGTTTTGTAAGGGGTCTTAAACGGTATATTGCCGGGTTCGTCTGCTAGAAGATGCGCAGATTGAAACTGCGCAACATCCATCTCGGTGTTGTTGTCGAGCGTTTTTTTCTGTCTCGGTTTTTTGGTCTCCAGTTTTTTGACCGATTTCTTTCTGCGGTTCGCTGTGCGATACGTTCCCTAACTTTTGCTTCTTGCAATTTGGGGACGTTTCAGAGCCCGTTGGCTTTGCATTATCCTTGATAGGGGGTGTGGTATTACCGCAGTCTATTCTAGGTTTGACCGATGCAGGCCTTTTGATTACTGCCTTATGGTCCCTAGTAAAATGTGTTTTTACTGTGTCGATTGCCGTTCTGCAATCGAGCCTGGAGCCCGTGTTTGTACTTGTTAGCAGCGGTATCATTCCGATACACAGGTTGCGGGTATTTTCTCAATTTTGAGATGTATAATTGCGTACGTGACTCATTCATGGAATTGCCCGAGTCCGAGTCGACCGATATGACTGACATATCGTCATCTGACATTTTTGCATGGAAAATTCCGGGTTCCGCCCCGGAAAACTAAAAAAAGAACAGTGGTGCAACGACCCTATTTGCCTCTCTGTAAAAGGAGCACATGCAATATTTACTAAAATTAAATATAATTATTTACCAGGAATTTGTCGTTCACAGAACCAGCCCGAGAATTCGGTTAAAAACGCGTAAGGAAGCTTTTTGCTGAGTTCCTTTATCAGTCCGAACGCTTGGCCCGCAAGATTCGGAATCATTCATTAATCATGTGAGCAAGGGCAACATATACCATTGATGCAACAGACTTTCGAACATATACAGGGATTTCATCCAAACCAGAGGAGTACTTGTTTGGAAGGTTAATAAGAATTTTAAAAATTTTCATCGGATCTACAGGATTAAGAAACAATGAGGATGCCAAATTTCTCACTTAGCCTCGGCAGTTTGTCCCCCTAAATAGAGAGATCAAATTAGGTACTAAATATTTTTGCAATTTTATTTGGGTCTTCAATTACCTGACCATCTTGTTTTTTTATAGTTATTTTGTTGTTTTGAGCTTTTTGTTTGTTTCCTTATTAATGATGTTCCACATAATTTTATTTATTTATTTATTTAATGCATAACACAATTTTATGAAATTAAAATTAAAAAGAAAGTATATAACTGTGAGATAACAATTTACTATAAATGACAGTAAATGAACAAATGACAAGTGGTATACTGAACACGCTCCCCAAAAATAAATGCCAGCATCTAACCCCACAATTCATTCATTCATTCATTTAAGGGTCGAAACTCATTATAACGATAAACTTACAATAGTAATAGTACAATATATAACTCAGACTTATAAAATTAAAAAGAGAGAGTATAAAACTATGACAAATAACTGACAATAAAATAACAAAATAATAAATGATCAGAGGTACACCAAATAACACAGTTCCCAATAAAATAATACCAACATCCAACCCTATAATATACAAAATTTTAGTTTAGCATAAAACTTTTGAGGATGCGAGGAAAAGTCCAAATCACTATGGGAGTTGGCCAGCCTAATGAACCGTGCCAGAAATTAGTTCAGCACATAATTGATATGGCTAAAGTTATGGTAATAGTATATTATGATATAAGTGTATAAGAGGGCCTTTAAAGCACGCGCGACATATTTCAAAACACGACGCGCAGCGGAGTGTTTTGTAAGTCGCAAGGGCTTTAAAGGCATCTTATACACGTATATCATACGCTATTTTTTATTGCGAATTCATCATAATCTCAGAAATGTTTTAAATATTAAACTTAAGGGATATATTGACGAATATATTAATCTGTCACATTTGACATGATCAAATGTTTCTATAGCAACCTTTAAAAAAGTAGGCGCATCATAAACATCATTTTATGCACGCTGTAGCGTGCGATAATCGTTGATTATGATGCATGCGTAATAAAAAAGGTGTTACTAGAACGCCTGGTCCTGGGAGGAGCAAATAAGGGTATTTTTTTGCTAAAAGATGTGGGATATGGTTAAGATTGTTCAAAATTTTATAAAACAACTTCCGATGCTTGTGGCGTGATTCAAAAGAAAGTATGCCCAAAATTTACTAAAGTTCTGCATAAATCCCATACACACGAAAAGTTTTAAATGAGACCTGACGTAAAAAAAAACTGTGCTGAACACTCTCAAGACTCTTAATATCTAGTGCATAAGAAGGGTTCCAAACACCAGATGCATATTCCACATGGGAGCGAACCAAACATTAAAGAGACCTGAGAGACAATGAGTTATGGAAATCCTGTGCTGACTGCAACACAAATCCCAACATTCTTAGAGCTTTTGATTTTACTTTCCGAATACGTGGAATAAAGGAAACGGAAGCACCCAATAATGGAGTTCACTGATTTAATGCAGTATCTCGGATTTTGTACTGAAAAATAGAAGGATTACGAGATCTAGAAAACGTCATCAGGTGATACTTGGTAGTGTTTAGCTCCATTCCACTGAGAACACACCTGTTCACTAGTCTGTTCAAGTCTGACTGCAATAGAAGCCAATATTCCGGGGACAACACCCCGGAAAATAGCTTCAAATCATCTGCGAACAATAAAAAGTTAGATGATGCAAAACAACTATGCCTGTCGTTCACGAACAAGTTGTGAGACCCCTGGGGTACACCAGATAGACTTTGACCCGGAGCCATGAACCTTCACAATCTGCACCCGATCCGGCAAATAACTCCGACCAATCAGATTCGCAATCAACCCGCTGTCCTAAGCTTGGACAATAAAACCTCATGGTTAAACCTGTCGAAGGCCTTGGAGAAATCCGTGTAGACAACATGAACTTCGCCGCCGCACTCCAAGGTCGCCAATAGATAATCAACATATGAGATAAAGTTAAGTTCGGATAATTTTTTACACACAAAGCCAAATTATTCAACAATAACCAAGCAACCAAAGGGAGCGGTTAGATAATCAGTTAAGATGTTTTCAAAGAGCTTAGGAATTACATTTAATATGCTCACAGGCCTATAGTTCTTAACATCGGTCTTACTACCGGATTTATGAATTAGTATGATAAAACTAGATTTCCAAACAGAAGGCAGATATCCAGTGTTCAGCGAGAAATTGAATATATGAAAAATACGTTTTGCAAGGATAAAGCTACAATAACGAAGTAAAGTTGGTGGTACACCATCAGGTCCAGGCTCACAACCACAATCCAAAGAACTCAGCTTATCATAGATATCCGAAATCTTAATACTAATACTAGAAATGTTTACATTGTTTCCCGAAACTTGGTCCGGCATATTGCATCGTGTATCACAATAAGTAGATGAAAAAATCTGAAAAATTATTAGCAATAGTAAGACTATTGTTGCATTTCAGGTCACCATAAGACATTTCATAAGGAATACTAACAGACGCATGTTGCGAATATTTATTATTTTCTTTATTTTCTACACAAATATATTTAGATTGCTTACATGTCTCATATTTTAGAATTAATACAATAATTCATTATAAATTAGTTAGGTTATTTTGTAGTTTGGTGCTCATGACCTATTCTAAAGGACCATGTCTGATGGCTTCTATAGCTTCATCATTGGTGATACGTGTCCTTGGTTTGGGTCAGTCTTTTGTGAAGCTTCAACTGACTGTGTGTGCTTTCGCAGACAATTTTGAACATAATGTAGATGAGACAGCTTTTAGAATCGGTGTTTCAAAACCAATTGTGCACTACACCCGTGCATAAATTGAGATAATATTTGTTTCCTTAGCAGATAATGCGATAGATAGAGAAAGGAAGAAGCGTGAGACCTTCTTCTTCTTCCTCAGCCATTTGACGTTCACTTCTGAACACAGGCCTCTTCCAATGATTTCCATGCCGATCTTTGCTGGGCAGTCTGGATCCAATTCTTTCCCGCATGTCGTCTCTCCATCTCGCGTATGGGCGTCCGACACTTCTTTTTGACTCTCTTGGTCTCCATTGCATCAGGGTATTCGTTCATTTCCAGTTGTTTCTGGCTGCGTGGCCTGCCTAACTCCACTACAACCTCGCTACTTTTTCAATGATGTCGCAAATTCCTGTTCTCCTGAGGTCTTTGTTACGTATCCTATCTCTCAGGCTTACTCCTAGTATTGCTCCCTCCATCGTCCTTTGGCAGACCCGGAGGCGGTTTGCACTGTTTGCTGTGAATGTCATTGTTTCTAGTCCACTGGCAGGACGCATCAATTATAGACTTTTCTTTTTAGATTTGTAGGAATGGTCGATTGACGAAGGATATAGCTGAGGTTCCCAAATGACATTAAGGCGAGGCCGATTCGTCGGGTGATCTCTACTGTTTGATTTTCTGTCCCAAGGTGGGTGTTATGTTCCAGATAGTTATACTGATTGATTACCTCCAGAGCGTGGTTCTCAATGGTGACTATAATGTCATCTGGACTCATGATTTTGGTCTTTTGAAGGTTCATTTTGAGACCAACAGCTTGGGAGGCGTCCTTGAGTTCTTAGATCATTGTTGATAATTTGTTTGGCTCGTTGCTGAACAAGACAATATCATCTGCAAAACGGAAGTGGTTGAGACATTTTCCGTCTATGTTGACGCCTTTCTGCTTCCAGGAGATAACACGTCCTCCAAAGCCAAGGTGAACAATTTCGGTGAAATTGTGTCCCCCTGCCTGACCCCGCCCTACGAAAACCTTTCCAGTTATCCAGTCTTCATCAATTTTTACATGCAGGGACGCATTCTCGTAAATGTAACGGATCAGGTTTGTCTATCTTGACTGCCCAGTTCTCGACCGAGTCGAACGCTTTCTGGTAGTCTACAATGGCCATGTGAAGCGGAATGTTGTACTCCGTACATTTCGATTGTGCGTACTGTTTGAATATGGTCGGTTGTGCTGAAACCCTTTCTGAATCCTGCCTGTTCAACTGGCTGATAAAAGTCGAACTTCTGGCTCAGGCGATTTGTTATGATTTTTGTTGACAGCAGGCTGAGGGGTCTCCAATTTTCCATGTTCGTATTGTCACCTTTTCTGAAGAGGAGACTGACCTCTGCATTTTTCCAGGAATCTGGAATCCTTTCTTCATCGAGGCATTTATTCAGTAGAATTAAAAGGGCTTCTTTAAGTGTATCTTGTTCGTGATCTGATCTTTTCCTGGAGCTTTACAATTTTTGAGCTGTTTTAAAGCTGCCTCTAGCTTGTTATTATTTATGGGCTCTAATTCTTCTGATCCCACGTTCAAGATTGATTTTCGTGTTTTGTTTTGCGGGCCTGCCACTGATTGTAGAGCTTTCGATAAAAGTTCTCAACAGCGATCTTATATCTTTCACTGACAATTTCTCCCTGGTCATTTTTCATTTGGTGAATGAGCAGCATGCCCCTAAATCGCATAGAACGAAGCACTCTCATGTTCGTGTGTATTCTAATGATATCCTCGATCAATCTTGTGTTTCGTATTCTCTGATCCCTTCTGATAGCCGTTTTCACTTTTTTGTTGAGATGATTATATGTGGGTGAGTTTTTGTCGGCGTTTATTTGTTCATCTATAAGGTTTTTGTTTCAGGGCTGAATTTTGGATTCTCCTGTTTTTGAAGTGCACTCACTTTCTTTACTGCTCGAACGCTGTTAGTAATTTTGCTTGAGAGCTCGTCTAATTCCATTTCTCGCAATGCTGCTGTTGTTTGTAGCTTCTTGTCGATATATCGGTTGTATTCCTCTTCTCTTTCTCTTAGCTCACTTATAGCGGGACGGCTCTTCCTTTCTATTAGACGTTTTCTCTCCAGTTGGGTTTTGATATGTATTTTGGCCCTGATGCCTATGGTCACTGCCTGTATTAAAGTGATTCATGGTCGATACATCTAAGCACATTCGGTTGTTCGATGTGAGGATGTAATCTATTTCGTTTTTGATCCTGCCGTCGGGGCTTCTCCAGGTCCACTTTCTGATTCTGAGGTGTTCATGCAATAGACACGTTCCTTGTTGAGAAAATTTATCATCGTTTGTCCTCTTTTGTTTCGTGTTCCAAGTCCAAAATTCCTAATAAAGGGGAAGTCCGTGGGGGACTTCGCTCCTATTTTGGCATTAAAGTCGCTGAGTATAATGGAGAATGGGGTGTTTTCTGTGGTCTTTGCTGTTAGCTAGATCTTGGTAGAAGCGTGAGATACATCAGTGATAAAGGATATACTGAAGGAAAGCTGTTGAAACTATCATATTTTATCTATTATATGCAATTGAGTTCCCACAGTTTTCCATACTTTCCGGCATCGTATTTGTTATGATTTCCGAAATTCATTATTTACAATAGTATTTTATAAATATTTAGCAGAAGTATATGCTCAAATTAATGCTAAATAAACATTAGATCCCAAGGGATCCAATTAACTGTGGAAAAACCTAGGTGCTTATAATTTCAATAAATGCCCAAACGCCGCCCACGAGGCAGATCACCGAAGCGATGGGTTGACCGCACCGCCACCTTGCATGGAGCAGTCACATGGCCCAGAATCGATACCAATGGTGAGCCAGACTTTGCATGATGCCACCAAACCCTCCATAGGGTAATGGACCGAAGAGAGAGAGCAATGTCTTCTACCCTTTTAATTTTTGATCTAAAATAATTGCGTCAATTCGCTGGAATCTGATTTCCAATTGCCAAAACTCTTCTCCATAAACTAATTCTTTTAATTCCATACTGACACCAACCATACAATAACTCTGTTTTAATTGATTTGGCTTCCTGGTCTGGCACCATTTCACTTCAACCTGTTCTGCTCTTGTTTGGGCGTTTTTTTGCAAATATAATTCTTAATTATTTCCCCATTTACCATCTGGTTCACTGGTTTGGACGGTAGAAAGTCTCCATAGTCGTTTCTGTTGCCAGTTCGTCGCGTGGCCTTGCTTTTTCGCAGGTGATCTTTCCATTTTTGGTCCTGATAAGAGTTAAATTTGCTCCTCATTATTAGGATTTTGGTTTGGTTTTTGTTTACCTTTCCATCAATGCCTATTTTGAGATTTAAAGTCATCATCGTTTTTGGGGTAATGGTTGTCTTTTTCTTCTTAGCTTTCAGTTATGCCGGCATGTGCTCCGTGCAGAGTTGCCAGTGCCGAAATAGATTCGTACAACGTTGATGGATTTACGGTGTTGCCATGTATGTTTCTTACCGCTCTTTTGCCTGTTTTGGTTTTTTATTTACCTTTGGATTTTGGATTTTCAATTTTGGGCCGTTTTTCTTCCAAGTTCCTAACTTTCTCCATCAGCAACGAGTTATTTTCGTCGAGAATTTGGTTCTTACTTCTCATTTCATCTAATAAAGACTTAAGATAGATGATTTTGACATGTTTTTTTTCCTTTTCTTTACTTTTATCAGCTGATGGGCATTGTGGACTTTGACCTTATGGTCTACACACACTAATCGTGTTTTTCCCAAGTTTTCACCTTATCTCCTCAATCTCTTATAGCACACAATGAATGAAAGACTCTTCCACACGTTATGCACACAAGATAACCATTTACTTTATTTTTACATGCAAAATTCGCGTTTTCTTCCGACTCAAATTCTGGTGACACTTGTCGCCGCAATTATTTAATTATTCGTTCGTTACAAAACACCATGCACGCTACAATATCCTCCACATCACTACAGAGAGTAAAATAATGGGAAAAGAAAGACCTTGCAATATTTATAACACCGTTTCGAGTTGCAATGTCCTATCATGTACAAAGTACAAAAAGCATAAAAAGGAAGAGCCGCAATATAAATTAATGGCGTCTAGAAGGAAAAGAATCTTCTAGGTCTAGAATGAGTTTAATGAAACCATTTTGGGCATAGAAATTTATTACCAATCATTTACCGTGATATATAGCCAAAGGCCACGTACTAATGTCATTACGCAGGCACCCTTGTTTTCAATGTGTCAATCATTTAATCTAATATCTGAACTGTGTGACATTCATTTCTCGCCTATTAAGACAATTACAGATGTGCTCATGGATTTTTTGGATACATAATTTTAATGATTTGCAATTGGTAGTTGCTAGGTTAGCATAGGTTTAGGTTAAGATTTTCTTTGTATTGTTGTGTCGAATTTCATGTTAGTGGGTTGTAACCTGTTTTGAAATAAAGGCATTCTTCACTTTACTTTATAATACATTAAATATCCAACATAATACGTACCTTTCTACAGCTGGAGGCATGGTAGCCGTAAACATCACAGTTTGCCTAAATTTCTTCTTAGTATGATAGTTAGCCAGCAAGACTCTGCTATCTTCGGCTTCCTCTGTATCTGGTTTCAAATTTGTTACCGGCATATATTCTAGAATTTTCTGTACATCCGGCTCAAAACCTATACACAAATCATACGTTGTTATGTAATATAATAATCATTAATGTGTTCCAATGACTTACCTAAATCTATCATACGATCAGCTTCATCCAAAACAATGTAAGTACACTGATTCAACACAAGATATCTGTTTTCCAATACATCGATAAGACGACCCGGGGTAGCAATAACAATTTCACAACCCATTCTTAGCCTAAAACCTTGCTCTTCTCTGCTTAAACCTGAAAAAGTCAATCAGCCATTGTTTCAATTCAAGTCAATTAGGACACTCACTAAACTCAATAATTTAAAAATACCTTACCTCCTACCACCACAACAGTCCTGATACCCAAAGGCTGACCAAATTTGACGGTTTCCTCTTCAATTTGTTGGGCCAATTCACGAGTAGGTGCCAAAATGATCGCATAAGGTCCTTGATCGGCGTCTTCGTTTCTCTCGATCTTCGGCAGCGACTGGATCCAAGACAATAAGGGAATGAGAAACGCCAGGGTTTTACCAGAACCTGTTTATCAAAAGAGGACTAAGCTATAATTAAGTATGCCATTAGTTTATATAATACTTTTACACAGAAAAACAACTTGTTACTGCATTAATAAACTATATTTAAACTGAACCTGTTTCTGCGACGCCAATGATATCTCTATTCTGTACGCCGATGGGGATGGCTTGCCTCTGAATTGGCGTCGGGTCCTTGTAGCCAATTTTTTCAATAATCTCCAGAAGCTCTTTGTGAATTGCAGATTCTTTCCAGTTACGGATGGGCTCTGGAATCCTCCCACCTAAAAAATCAATAAGCAATTTCAAATATGAAAAACATAAGCATTCATAGTAATGTCACACAAAACTTACCTTTAATAGTAATATTATAATCCTCCCTAAATATACGCCAGTCCCTTTCAGTCATTTCGTCCTTTTCTTTTTCAGACCAGTGCCTATCATCCCACAATTGTTTCTCCTCTTTCCTCTTCACTTTCTTCAATCTCACCTTTTCTTGTGCTTTTTCTGCTTCCGATCGTCTCTGTTCCAAGAGTTCGCCGTAGAACTTACTCTGGTCCCTTTTCTGAGCCTTAATGTCTATACCTGCCAAGTTTCCTCTTCCAAAAAATTGCACCTACGAATTTTACAAGTTCAAATACAATCTAGAAGGAATCTTCTTAGCAAAAGCATACCTGATGCCTTTCCTTATACAAAGGATTATAGTCCAGTGATGTGTCCTCACCGGCATCCCAATCAAACACAAATTTCCGGTCATTCAATCTTCTTACTCGGCGTTTCTTTTTAATCAACCCAAGGTACCTAAAACACCAACATGTTTTTTCACAAATGCATAACATGCACAACCAAAGAAATGATTATTGTGCACTTGCCTTTCCTTAATGGCGTCTTGTTCCTTTTCCTTATCCTTGTCCTTCTGCTTTTCTTCCTCCCTCTCACGGTCCCTTGGTCTCCTGTCTCTATCCCTATCATCTTTTCTCTCCTCCTGCCTAGTCATCTGCATAGTTTGAATGATTTTTCTCTCCTCGTCTTGGAGTTTTCTCTGTTTGCTTACTTCTTCTTGCCGCCGTTTTAAGGCCTCGGCTGCTCGTTGTTCTTTCGTTAAGAAGACAGGCTAGCGTTTCAAATATTGGGTTGTTTATATTCGATCAACATATTTTTTAGAATTGAAAAATTACAAATACAATATTTACCAGGTTTTATATATCTAGTGATTCTTAGGATACCTTACCTTGCTTTTAGCAGCCTCTTCAGCTTTTTTCTTAGCCAATAGTTCCTCCAATGACAATGGTTCTTTTTTAATTGGTTCATTTTTAACGACCACCTTTACGTCTGGCTTTACATCCTCCTCCGGTGGTGGTGACTTCTTAATATCCTTTAAGATTTTCTTCTCTTTTTCATCTTTATAATCACGATCATCCTGAAAGATATTATTAAAATATGTATAAATGGATTTAAATTTGAATCAGTTTTTATGGCTTTCATTCTGAACAGAATTAGCATCACCCTTCTAATATTTTCTTAAACTTCATATTCGATTATGTAATGATATAGTTTTGTTTGACTTGAGTTTCTTATTGACCATTAAGTGACACAAAAGGTCTTATTTATATGACTTAATAATTATCCATTACTTTTCAAGTAGACTCGTGGAGTGCTGTCCACCAATGTTGGATCTATAATGGGGGTTAAGACTACGTATATTTCCATATGAAAATTCAAATTCAAATTTAAATTCCTTTATTCACAAAAAGATCACAAAAGGTGACATGTGTTCCGTCAATAATTTAAAAAATCATAATGTCTAAAAACATATTCAAATGCAGATACAACAATAAATTAAGAAAGTACTTATCTATAGGCTAATATTAAAAAATAGGATCACAACAGTAGACACTTAGAGTGTTGTATACTAATGAAAACGCAAAACTTCTACTGCAAATAGGCATTACAAAAAAATCATTTAATAAATAAATTGGGCCTTCATGGAGCATATCCAACAATTTTCTCTTAAAAGCTCTAAGGTTCGGCGCTCTTCTTATTTCCAATGGTAAATGATTAAATATTTTTATGGGAGTGACATAGCAACTTTTAGCAGTAGCAGTCAATCGAAAATTCGGAAGCCGCAAATCATGGCCATTTCAAAGTGGATAGTTGTGGGGCATATCATCAACCAACTGATATGAGTGTATGCGCTTTCTAACATACAATGCACATTGTAGAATAAAAATTGAGATGACTGTCAACAACTGAAGGCTACAAAAAAGTGGTCGACAGGACTCTCTTGAACTTTTAAACAAGATAGTAGGAATTATTTTCTTTTGTGCAACAAGCACCTCATCTACTCTCGTGCAGTTTCCCCAAACCACAACAGCATAATTCAGCAGTGAATAGACATGGGCATAATAGTAGGATAATACAATTTTTTTTATCAACTATGGCTCTCAATTTCCAAATAATAAAATTGTGAGTAGCAAGCTTGTTTAAAATGTAAGCAATATGACATGACCAGCTCAGGCCACTGTCAATTATAACACCAAGGAATTTAGTGATACTTGTTTGATGTATCTCATTGTTTGCAACACTCAAACCTATATCAACTTCACAATTACTACAGGTACTAAACTGCATTATATTCGTTTTATTAAGATTTAAAACAAGGTCATTATTCTGACAGTAATCAAGCACCTGTTCAATGCACAACCCTGCCATCCTTTTAGCTTCTCCCAGAGAAACACTTGCAACTACAGATATCATATCATCAGCATAGATTGTCTTTTTACCCATTGTGACTGACTGACCAACATTAGCAATACATGCAATAAATAATAAAGACCCCAACACACTGCCCTGAGGAACACCCTCAGTAACACATTCTAACTCCGACTGGTACTCTACTCCATCTACTGGCAGCACAACTTTCTGGTGCCTATCAGACATATAGGATACAAGCCATTTGCGTGGGATACCTCTTACACCAAACTCGTGTAACTTTATTGCAAGAAGAGAACGATTAACTAGATCAAAAGCACGGGAATAGTCAAAGAAAACACCCATTGTATCGATTTTGGCATCCAAATTCTCAACAACTGTAGTAGTAAATGAAATAATAACTGGTAGGTCTCTATAATCTGGTATGAAGATGTGTGGACCCCTTATAATTGCCGTAAAAAAATCAAACAAGTTTTATTGTGATATAATTAATAAAAGTTCTACGAATATTCTGAATTGTAACTACCTTGCGATCCCGATCACTCTTGTATTTTTCCTCTTTTCTGTCTAATTTGTCGTCTTTCTTATCGAATTTCTCCTCTCGAAGGTCTCTTCGTTCGTATCTGTCTCTGGGGCGAGATGCGATTTTGTGAAGACTTCGATCTTTACTCTTGGACCGAGACCGTTTGCTTCTTTTCTCCCTGTCTTTTTCCGTCCTTTCCCTGCTTCGTGATCGTCGTTTTTTATCATTGCCCATACTGATTAATGATAAAACTTCTGCAAAAGTTAAAGAAAATAATTACTTCAATATTTATTTACTTTTCCAAGCACAAAGAATCCTTCGACCTTTCGCTTTAACTAACCTCACTTTCTCTACTTTTGTGATTGATTTACAGGACGATTTGCCAGCTCATTCATATGAAAATTGACTAGCATCTACATAGATGTTGTCGCTCTAAAACTAAACCCATGCACACTCATATATTATGTAAAACACAAACTCTAAGATGTTAGAGGCGCTATAAAATAAGGTGAATTTGGTAATATCGACCTTGGGAGGTCTTCGTTTTTTCACGATCCACACCTGTATTAATATTTAGAAGGCGATAACTATGAATATATTCAGTCTTTTGCGCATGTGCCAAATAATTATTTTAAATATTATATTTGTTTCTTTTTTTAATTTGGATTAGACTGGGTTAGAATTGGGTTAGTTTTGTTTGTCTGCACCCCCAAGCGAGCGAGGGGAGGGCAATGCGTGAAGTGAAAAGTTAAATTGAGCACATGCGCAAAAGGCAGAATTTATTTCTCTAGAGACTAGTTAATAGTTATCGCCTCCTCTTAATATTTATTTAAGCGGAAGCGTGTGTCGCATCCATGTTATGATGTGCATTATAAGATCATTTACACAAATAGTGCACTATATAAAAATCGGCCTTTCCTACTGGTCGATCCGCATGGCCCTCCGCTCGCTACGGGGGCTCAAGAAAAGGAAACTAACCAGGTGCTAACCCAAACTAACCCAAGACATACCCAAAATCAACAAAAAAACTGTTTAGAAACATAATCTTAAAAAAAAAGGGCAACGGGGTTTGAAGGTGAGACCCAGTTGTCTAAACCTCTACACCACGAGAGCTCTTGACAGAAACCGATTGAATCACGAAGATATATTGTAATACGAGAAGGATCGACTAATAGGAGAGGTCGATTTTTACATAGTGCACTATTTGTGTAAAGGATCTTAAAACGCACAACGCGACGTTGCTCGTACCACATCAGAGGGGTTCAGAGTTATCTTATCTTATCTGATGACCCCCTTTTTGGGGATGGCACTGCTACGAGGTAATTTGCCAGCGCACCCTTCTTCCGGCGCTTAGGGAGAGGTAGAGCTACCCTTCTACTTCCGTTACACGTCAGTCCAGTTTAAAGAGCTTTGTATTTGGCGGGAACTTTCAGTAAGACGGGCCTGTGCCACTGATGATTCCCGAGCTTTGTAAATATAAAGCTACTGAATTGCACAGACAGAAATGGTCCCACAGGGGCATCGGGCCCCTCCCGGCCTGGGTACCGGCGTGAATGGGTATTTCTTCTGGCTATAAAACTATGAAAGGCACAGAATTTCTTCTGGCATAGCTATGAAAGGCACAGACGACGCTGGCTATAACGTCCGGTTCTACCTCGGGGAGAAAAACGGTAACTAAACGTTTGCCACGTGTCGCTCAATGGCCTGTGCCAATGGCGCTCAAGAGCCGTCACCGAACGCGTCTACACTCGACCGAAGTGGCTTCAAAGTTGTGCGCGCTTTACATTTTTGACATAAATGTCTAATATTACACTTCATGCATGGCTCTCTGCCACGGCCACCTATACGACCTTAGACATGGAAAGTACCTAATCACGACCAACCCGACAGTGTTGCCACAGTATTTTCGGTACAGTAACCGCACGCGTGGTTATTGTGTTTGTTTAATATTGTCAGCTAATTTTATATTACTGTGGTTTAATTTATGTATTATAGAATTATTATGTCAACAATGGTAGTTAGCCAATAGCATTTCCAGGATCTCAGTTGAAAAACAACCTTATGAAGTCACTCCTTTACTTCCTAACAATTTAGAGCTAGACCTAGCACAGCACCTAATCAGCAATGAATTATCTGCTATCTGGTAGTGCCCTGGCATTCCTGGCAAGAATGATAAACTAATAAGAACTTGGTGCCCTGGTCCCCTGGTGGTTCAGTGGTTAAATAGTGGGCCCATGATACAGCGGCTCGGGGTTCAAATCCTGTCGGGTTTATATATATATATATATTTATTTCTCTAAAATTATGTTTGTAAAAAGTATTTTTTTTTCTTCATTTTGGGCATGCCTTGGGTTAGTTTTGGTTAGTTTCTCTTCTTAGAGTCCCCGTAGCGAGTCTAGAGTCATGCATAAAGTGAAATAATACATTGGGCTTATTCTTTGTATCATGGAGCTTTTAAAATCATAGATAAAACACGAAAATGTTTAAAATGTTTGTGAACATCTAAATCCGGACTGACTGAAGCGAAACTAATTAAATTTTCTATGTCTATGTCATTGGGTTAGTTAGTATACACATTTTCCAAGACTAACATTTTTCAACTTTTCGAAAGTTAATCAACATGATATTCAGGTATTCTTCTTTGTTGGTGATGGGCAAAGACAATAAAGAAATATAAAATATGTCTTTGATGATGGGTGCATCTCTCTATCTCTTTCATTTCTGTGTCGGTAAATAAAGATACGAATATATAGTAATGTATCGTAAATCTACTCGGACTCGTTATTTTAAGATTAAGATTCAAATTGGTGATTTTGTTTATCAAGTCCCCCCTTAATATTAAGAGCGTCTGTAGACCCGATATAATTTTCGATACCGACTCTAGCGCCATCTAGTGCAGATGGCGTTGACTCAAGAGGTTGCATTCGCGCTATGTCTTCGTGATGCAATCGATTTGCAGTATAAGGCGTGGTGGTCCAGAGGACTAGATGGTTAGGTCTGAACTCGACAGCGGCAGTTATCGGCGCCGACTAGACGGCTCGGGTTCAAACCCCGTTGGTTTCTTTTTATTTATTTTTTAAGGTTAAGTTTCTAAACAGCTTTTTTCTTGATTTTGGGTATGTCTTGGGTTAGCACCTGGTTAGTTTCCTTTTCTTGAGCCCCCGTAGCGAGCGCGGCGAGCGGAGGGCCATGCGAAAAGTGATATTACTTATTGTAATACGTGCCCGTACTTTGGATGCACTTTTCCCAAAATATGTTGCTTTATTTAACTAAAGACCAGGATATATTTAATAAAAGCCGTATTATAGTCGATATACAGTAGCTTGCATGTGTTTCCGCGAATACATTCACAAAGAATCCCCCTTCTTTGTGAATATATTCCACGCAAGGCCACCTATGTAGTATAGGTATCGAAAATTTGGTCGGGTCGCTAGACTCTTGTCTTAATACTTATCGTTTATCAAATTATCAATTATCAACTGTTTTGCTGTTGTAGGTTGTAGGTGTTATTGCAAGGCAATAATTTTATACCATTAAATTATTATCTAATAGCAACAGTACAAATATTAATCAAAAATTGCAGAGCCTTCGTAAATTATAAAAAGCGACGTTATTAAATAATAATAATACACACACAATATCGCTATTTATATTTTTTATGTATGCAAGAATCACCAGGAAGCAGATAAGCATTTATCTGGTTGTTAATTGCTTTTTTAAAATATTTGTGATATGAATGCATGACATTATTTGTTATATTTTTGGGTCGTTGAGCGCGGAACACATTATTATGTTACCTTTTTTACGTTATTTGTGCTAAATAGCAGTTTTCTTATTTTAAACTGATAAATTTTAAATTGGTGCTGGCAGGACATGTTGATAAGAATACAATTTCGTTTCATTTCTTTCTAGCTTGTAGAATCAAACAAAAGTAGAAAGATATCTAGATGAAGGAGTTTCTTAAATACGTACGGTGAAAGTTGAAGGTCGAAAGTTCGCTAGTGAGTGCTGTCAAAATCAGCTGTCAGTGTCGGACTGGATCTAATCGAAAGGTGGAAAATTGGAAAATAATGTTTTTTTCCCTTAAAACTTCGTTAAATCTTAATTGTTTCAGTGAAAACTGTTTCGAAAGTTAGTTATGATTCCTTATGCCGCACCGATTTTCCTCAACACTTGAAACGGTTGAAATTTCGATGGAAAATCGATATTCTTAGGGTCAAGCTGAATAAATATTTAAAAAATGTCTGGCGTCTTCGGATACAGCCGTGAGGCTGTTAGAGTCAAAGTTAAGGTACGTTTTAGATCTAAACGTTTTTTATTTTTAATATTAGTATTGTGCTTAAAGTGTTTTCTGTGAATATGTGCACCATTAGTGCCCCTTTGAGCTGACTAGTGCCTGATCGTATTCATATAAAGCTACCCAATATGTAAATAATTTATTATTAAGGATCATTTGACATTTCAAACAAATATTTTAAATTATAATTATTCTAAAGAATGTTAATTATGACAAAATATTATTTCCAGAAATGTGAAGGCAATCAACCAGCAGAAATACGAAAATTCAGTGTGGACCCTCAAATAACATCCTTCGAAGTGCTTCAGAGCATCCTCGCCAAAGCTTTTGACTTGAAAGGGGATTTTGCTATTTGTTACCGGGCCTACGATGTGACTGGGCAAGAAGTTTATATGCGTCTGATATCAGATTGGGATTTGGATGCTGCATTTTTAAAGTAAGAAATTGCAAAAGTTTGTTTTATCAACAATCATGAATCTGTATTTATTTAACAAAATATAGACCGAACAGCAATTGACTTACTGTCAAGACGTTTGTATTGGTGCTGTAAACAAGTTTAGGAGCATTTTGTCAAATTCAACAATCCTAAACATATTTTAGGGCATATAATACATCGGTAGCTGCTAATCAAGAGCCCTGCCTCTGTTTGCGAGTGGATCTCAAACCGTTTGAGGAACAGATAGAGGACTGGGAGCAAAAACAAAATGTCTCAATTATTGCTCAAATAAGAACTCCGACCAGCCAAGAGGCGAAGCCATCTTCCAGATTTCATGGCATGTTTAATCAGGTGAATGCATTGGCAGTTCTTGAAAAATATACTAATTTGGAGAGGAAAAATTAAGCATAAACAACTAGACATGAAACACATGCTTCTGTAATATGGAGTCGTTTTTGTATGAATTTCAGGTTGGCAAAACCCTCAATATGGTACAAAAGGCATTCAATTTCGGTGACGAAGCCAATACGAACGTGCAACCGCCCAGACTGCCATTGAGCGATTCCGAATTTAGAAGATTTTGTGATGCCGTCGGGCAGATAGTTTATGCCAAAGAATTGAGATCAGTTATTTACTATGGAGGAATCGAACCCAGTTTAAGGTATTGTTATTTTATATGATAACTATACATTCACTCGCATTTTCTGTATGTTACATGCAACCAAGACGGTTTATTTATATTATAGAAAAGTAGTGTGGAAACATTTGTTGAATGTCTATCCGGATGGAATGTCCGGTAGAGAAAGAATGGACTATATAAAGAAAAAGGCGACAGAATATGAAAGATTACGGGATACATGGAAACTCGCAATTGCCCAGGTAACTTTTTTATATGCGTAATTCTATTATGTAGCACAAATGTTTATCTTTTGCTCCACTTGAATCTGTAATGAATGGAATGGGGTATAAATTGGCACTTATAACAAAGCTGAAATGTCTGTCAAAAGTTAAAATTAAAATGTAAAGGAGAAATTGTTACTCGAAATATCTATTTCTTCAATGTTTTGACTGATTTTTCGTTGGATAATTTTAGGGTCCTGTAGTAGGTGAATTGGCATATACTACTGGAATGGTTAGGAAAGATGTGCTAAGAACTGACAGACATCATCCTTTTTATGCTGGGAGCGATGATAACCAAAATATCGCTTCCTTGTTCAATATTTTGACCACGTAAGTTTTCGTGTACTATTAATTAAGATTGTTTTGCTTAGGTAGGACCACTGATGTTATTTAATAATTTTATAACTTATATGCCAATTAAGCTTCGTGGGGTTAAATTAGGTTGGAAAGTATGTAGGCTTATTTAAAACCTTTTACATGGCCTTATATTCTCTAATTTAAGTTTTCGCCCAACGGTTGTGTTTCTCTGTCAAAGGTTAAGTACTTAATTTTTATAGCTCTCGGTTTTATCCACTCTACCCTCTTAAATTTCTGTTTTCCCAACGTTGCCCCACAACCAATTCAGCTTTTATAAACGTTTTTCACCAATTGTCAATATGGTAAACAAATAAGAGTTCATTATTGAACTTCAGGCTCAAATTCTTGATTTGAGTTAGTCTGGTTAATTGAAAATCTTGTCTGTTGTTTTTTTGCAATGAAAAGCAAGGAAAGTAATTTGATATTGTCATAGTAAAGTTAAAAGATGCAATATCTGTTAGGGCTTTTTGTATTAGAGAGATGAGCATGGTACCGACCCTAGTAGTGCATTATCTATCTATTAAGTACTTTTGCACCCACGCCTATTGATTATAGATATTAAAATGTCAATGAAAACTTATCATCTACATCGAATTATATTCGTATTAATGTTGTTGTTCTTTAGTTACGCCTTAAATCATCCAAAAGTATCCTACTGTCAAGGAATGAGCGATCTCGCCTCTCCGCTTCTGGTCACGATGAACGACGAGGCCCATGCCTACATATGCTTTTGCGCGTTGATGCAGAGACTCGCCACGAACTTCATGATCGACGGCATCGCCATGACCCAGAAGTTCACCCATCTTGCTGAAGGATTGATGTACTACGATCCGGAGTTTTATAATTATTTAAAAGTACATCAGGTATGTACGTGTATCAGTTGTATAGGCTCAAGTTATTGTTATATCATTTCTATAAAGTAAAAAAGTTGATATGAAGATGGCCGAGTCTTAACGGGAGTACACATGCCATCAGTCTTGTTGCGCGTAAAACCCTTTTAAATGTGATAGCGAGATATAATGAATAAGATGATACCTACCCTTAAGAATGCGGCCAGCACAACATGTGTGCTCCGACTTGCTCGTCGGCGTGGGAGTGAGTCAATTACTTACTCTTGACCAGGGCGCCACCAGTTTGAAGTATCCAAATCCGTAGATCCAAACAGGAAGATCCTCGGTCTTAAGAATCCATAAGGGCTATCCAAAATCGACGATTATCCGCTACACAAGGACGATTTAAAATCCAGACGACTGATAAATACAATTGTTTGGTTGATGGATTACAGAGCAAATAAAAAACGATCACGTTCATGCAGGTTTTAAGTTTATTGGCGTTCGTTAGGTTTGACAGCACCGTGTCGTCATATTACTTCCAATAATCAAAATTATATAAATATATAAGAAAAGGTAAAAGATCTTAATTTGAAAGCGATTAATAACCTATATGCTCATAAATATATCAACAGTAATTTAAATTAAAATTGCGTTATACTAGAAGTGAATTAGATAAAGAATGATCGAACAATTAATAGGCACACTTCAGCTATCTATAAGATCAAACCAAGTCCAACAAATTAATCAATAATCACAGTTATCCGTCTAATAGTAGCTACTAAACTTTGGGCTCGTTTACCATGGTAGACGACTCGCAGTTGTACATGAATAAACCTTACTGATTCAGATTATAAAATACCGTTAAGTAAAATTATTTAAACTGAATAGTCAACAAATCAGAACGACAATGTTGATCATTTAACGCAATATAAATCAAATTGTAAGATCAAAGAAAGGTAATACATGAAAACATGAGCATTAATAGAATCACACTAGTAGATTCAGCAGTTAATTAGATTTACATAGGTAAGCTATGCTTACACTCAAACCGTACCGAGTATAGTTACATCAGTACCACGCAGAAAACTAAACACGCCGGAAAAACTCTAAAACACGCAATCTAATATACGCTGAAAAATATCAAAAACACGCTGAAAATACACGCGTGAAAATATCAGTGACACGCCACTAACATTATGCCTAAAAGATCACAAATATAACCTAAACTTATCTTAACTGCTCTTCGCCGATATCACATACGGCCTTCTGCACGCGGACTTCAGCTATGCACCTTGGGACCATAAACTGTTAGTGGCATTTAAGGTAATCCCCATACCTCTATGGCTACAGTTGGTACTAATAAACCACAACCAATCGTACTAACTGGCAGCTCCTTGGTTAGCTACTAAATCTCTCTTCAAGCAAGCTCGCTTCAAACAACAATAGCTTGCTTGCTACACAACTCCAAGCAACAATAGCTCCAGCCAGAATAGCTCCTGGTAAAATTGGCTTCCAACAAAAATGCCTCCCCGGAAAACTGGCTCTCGTACAAAAAAAAAACCTAACTACTTAGGGTTTTTCAATGGTAATGACGAATTGGGAAGCTAACGCTCTCTTCTACAGACATTTCTCGAAGAAGGAAACGGCGTACTTTGTTCCAGAATACACTGCACGTGGCAAGTTACTAATCCAGAATCTTGACTAGGCATAATCCAACCCATCCACAGTCAAGCCATAAACTGCAGCAACCTAGTAACTTGCTACTTAATACCCGAAATAAAGTAAAATCCCCGTGTAGGGCGAATTAAAAATTCTTACTCTTTTATCAGACATATATACGCACTACCTCCTTTGAGGGTTTTCTGAAGAAAGAAGACGATATCGAGCCAAAAACCAGCAACTAGCTCGTGAAATTCGACGTTAAAAAGCTAAAAAAAACTCGAACCCAAGCCCGTTCCACACTGTCCTGTAATCATACGCAAACTACAGCAGCCGATGTCGCCAAATTTATTAACATCTACAATATGCAATGAAATGTATCTAAGGCTGTATGATATTATACATTGCTGGCAGAACAAAGAAATCCAACGATAAATCCATCATAAACACTGACCAGACAACAGAAACCAATTCATTCCGAACGGCGCCGGCGGCCATTTACAACTCTAACACCAAATCTGTTCGACGCATAAATCGTTGATCAATCGGAATCGCACTTAAGCTAGACCCGTTTTTACCTTGCCGAAAACCATATATTTAATACTGCGAATCAGTTCGAGCGACGTTGTCAAGTTAGGGAACATACGCATTTAATAACATATCTTGACTGCGTATTTTTAACGCGAAAGCGAAAAACAGTCGTTTAATCAAAACTGACGATAGCGCATCAATTAATTATGTATTTTCCTGTTGGCCTAAATCGCAACCACGTAAAAATTACAGGGCGACCACTTTGCCAGTTACACATCTGGCAACGTTCCAAGAATAACCTTTTCATTAAATATTTCGATATTACACTCGTTCGTAGGCAGTCAACAATACTTTTAAGGTATATTTACGCCGAAATAGGAAATTAGTCGCAAGGTATTAAGGGTGGAATCATTGACTTTATTCGACTTCTATCTGTTACATATTCGTGCTAAATTGTTATGTACCAGTCTCATGAGTCTTATGCTGAAGAAATTCCTTCCTAAAGGTTCTCCATGATCATGTATATAAAAGATATATGTAGGGAAAACAGAGTTTGACCTTCACTGAGGGCTCTGTTGCCTAAACAGAGTCTTGTTCAACCCTGGATGGGACGTGAGCTGTCACTTTTTCGACAGATTCCAAAGTAGAAAGCGCTTGCTGTCAAAAGTCAAAGACAAAAATAGCTTTATTATTATTCATTTATTTACGGACAAAATCCATTTTTACAAAAAACATAGAAATTGACAGAATGTAATGTAACAATAACACTAAAAACCTAATCAACTGCAATAAAAATAATCATATCCGTGTAACCTTTCATAGAACAAATCAAAGGTTACACGGAAAGACTGGCGACTTCGAGTATTAAATTGTGGAATATAGAGATTGATTTGACTTGTTAAATGGGGGCTGTCAACAACAGAATTAATGATTTTATAAAGAAGATTAACATCTCTCAGTGCCCTTCTAGTTGATAGTGGCGTCAAATTCAATCTTTGGTGCAAGCCTTCATAATCTAATTAATTATTAAATAATTTAAAGTTTATGTATTGCAAGAACTTTCTCTGCACTCTCTCAATTCTTGAAATATGAACATCGTAATGGGGATTCCAGACAGAAGAAGCATACTGTAAGTGACTTCTAACCAGCCTGCAATAAAGGATTTTAAGGGCATGCATGTTATGAAAATCTGCAGTATTTCTCTTAATAAAACCCAGCATCTGCAAAGCTCTATTGACAATTGATATGATGTGGTCAGTATAGGAGAGTTCTTAATCAAGATTAATCCCAAGGGCTGAGATGGACTCAGACTGCAAAAGAGTGTTGCCCGAAATGGCATAGTCATAAGATGTTTTATTACGTTTTTTGGAAAATATCATAAGTTTGCACTTGTTTGCATTCAATTCCATGTCATTTAGGGCACACCACTCTACAAATTTATACAAATCATGCTGAAGGCCCAGACTGTCCTCCAGATTAAATATAACCTTAAATAGTTTTAGATCGTCTGCAAAAAGCAAAAACTGACCCTTTCCAAAGCACATGCAAACATTATTAAGGAAAATAATAAACAACAAAGGCCCAATGTGAGATCCCTGAGGGACTCCTGAAGTTACAGTAATCTCATGTGACAGAAAGTTATTAACCTTTACCAGCTGTGTACGACTGGTTAAATAACTCTGCACCCAATTAAGTAGTGTACCAGAAACACCAAGGGTTTAAAGTTTACTGAGTAGAATATTATGTGGCACTTTGTCGTAAGCTTTGCTAAAGTCTGTATGAAATTCCAAACCCAGCTCCAAGGCCTGAACAATAGTAGAAGAATGGTTTAGTAGATTTAGTTCAGTATTACGGTCTCGACAAAAGCCAAACTGTTCATTGATTCTTAAAGGGGAAAATACAGAACTAAAATACTTAGTAACAAGTTTTTCAAATATTTTGGGAATTACATTAATAATACTGATAGATCTGTAATTTGTAACATCGGAATTATCGCCTGATTTATGGATAGGAATAACAAAACCGGTTTTCCAGAAGTCTGGAAAGTAACCCTTATCTAGGGATTTATTAAATATAATTTGAATAGGTAATGCCAGGATAAAAGCACAATTCTTCAAAAATACGGGATGTATACTATCTGGGCCAGGTCCCTTTGAAATATTCAGTGCAGCTAGCTCAGAGTAGACATCCGATATAGTAATTGAATAATCACAGACATGTAGATCGTTTAGAGAAGGTTCTTCTGGGAAAACAGACTGATTCACAGAGTATACAGAGCGAAAATAATTATTACTTTCTGAACCCTGTTGATTGCGTCTCCCCCGATCTCAACATTTATTTGTGTAATGGGTTTGTTTTTCTGCGTGAACACCATATAAGTAGTTTTTTTAGTATTTAATTGTAGCTTATTCTGTAATAGCCATTCGTAATAAATCTTTAAATCCCCATTAACAGTTTTTTCTAGTACCTTTAACGATTTATTGTTGTTAAAGAGTAGCATATCGTCAGCAAATAAAAAGTATCTATCCACCAATCCGATATTTTGCAAATTACGTATATGTACTGAGAATAATAAGGGGCTCAGGACTGAGCCCTGAGGCACCCCACAGTTTGTACCTAAAGTATTACTTGCAACCCCATTTACTTGTGTGAATTGTTGTCTGTTTATTAAGTATGTTTTTAGGAAGTTTAAAGGATTTCCCCTTATTCCCATTTTTTCCATTTTGTTAAGTAGAATCTTATGGTCTACCACGACAAAAGCTTTACGTAAGTCTATCAGAACAGCCAAACAATACATTCCCACATCGAGACCAGTTGAGACGCAATCCACGAAGTCCATAGTAGCATTTAAGATGCCACTTCCTTTCTGAAAGCCATATTGATAATTATCATATGAAACAAATTTTTGTATATAGTTTAAGAGTCTTTCCCTAAACATCAACTCCAAGAACTTGCCGAGTGCAGATACTACACAAACCGGTCTGTAATTGTCCAAAGAATCCTTGCTGCCATCCTTGTGAATAGGCGTCACTCTACCCATCTTGAGGGCGTCAGGAAACTTACCTTCCCTGAATGTCTGTTTTACTAATGGGACCAACAGAGGTGCCAACACGTGCCTGAGCAATATTATATCATTAACATTGATGTGATCGCAACCGGATGCAGATTTCTTATTTAACATATCGATCATTTCGATCATCTCTGTGGTATTTGTGTGTCAAATACATTGAGTTATCAACTGAAATTTCCCCAAACTGAGCAACGTCACGCCTACTGGAATTAATATTATTCTTCGCAATATTTTTACCGACATTTACAAAATACTCATTGAGGCTTTCAGCAATCGCATTCTTGTCACTTACAATTTTACCTTCGCAATCCAAAGTCTCAATCGTCTGGCCTTGGTCTGATACCCCTTTCATTAAATTATTTATAAATTGCCATTGCTTTCTACAGTCAGATCTTGTTTTATACCATTTGTTTTCATAAAACTCCTTTTTAAGTTGTTTACGTTTTTTATCTACTCAATTTTTTTGCTTTTTAAATTTTGTGGATATGATTTCGTTGAAAGGATTTTTTATTTTCGTTTTATAGAGGTTATCTCGTTTTTTCATTAAATCTAAAAGCTTTCGAGTTATCCAATTGTTATTTTCCCTATGTTTTATTGAATGGGTGGTTGAGGCCTGAGATTTAGACGTTTGGATTGCCTCTACAATTTTTTCGAAATTATCTACATTATGTTTTGTGACATAGTCTGTAAATTTTTGCACAAATAGACCTTTATTTACTACTTCCCTTTTATGGGTAATCTTTGGTTTTGGAGGTAGCGAAATACTTGGCCTAAGTTTAATATGCATTATTCTATGATCGGAAAAATTTAGATAATAAAATTGGGAAATTAAGAGGTGAATGGTGGTTGTCAATTTTAACAAGAGGATCACATGCTGTCACTTTAACAAATTTAAAAGCTAGAACTAAATCAAGAATTCTATTATTGGCATTCGGAATATGGTTTGACTGAAAAAGTCCATTAAATGCACAGAGGTCCGACATAGCTGCAATGGCCTGGATAGCTTGAGGAGTAACATATTCATCAGTGCAGGGTGTAGCTAATCTAAGAATTGTTTTACGTTATCTTGAGGAGGTCTATATATATAAAGAACAACAATGCTTTGGATACTGTTTTCAATGGAAGAACATTCAACAAGGGCCTCGACGCTCAGGTCTACAATGTCCCTAACTTCATTATAGCTGTCTTCAACTTATTTCTTAACAAGGATACAGGAACCTCCATGTTTTGTTGAGCTTCTGGCGAAGGCCGATATTAATCCATATCCATCAACCTTCAAAGTCCCGATTTCCGCGTGGGTGTACCAGTGCTCAGTGGCACAAATGATGGTTGAATATTTCAAGGTTTCCTGAATGCTTACTTCCAATTCATTTATCTTGTTTTTAAGGCATTGGAAATTTTTATGAAGTAAGGTTAGGTCTAGGTTTTGCCAAAGTAGTATTGTCTTTGGTTGTGCTCATTCGATGTTCCCGATGCATGGGAGGTCGTCTTAGGTGCAGAAAATGATTTATCGGGATATATTCGTTTATAGGCTGACGACTTACTTTTCTGCTACCGCTGGCTTCTGCTGGAAATGAAGAGAGAGTTCGCTTTCGACGATTCGCTGAGAATGCTGGAAGTGCTATGGGCCTCCTTACCTGCCGACCATCCCACGTTGGAGCTCAAATTGTTCGACACGTTGTTTCATCCCATCCCGGCTAGCGCCACACCTCCAATAAGTCCATTGGTAAGACTCCCACCCATTTGTAGCATTATTTCGGACATTTTTTGAAGCATTTATTTTCTAGGTAAAAACCCCTAGAGAAAACGCCTATACCAAAGTCTGCGCCCTGCGCCGTCAGAGCTCCTCGATATCCCTAAGTAATTACGTGTGCAGCAAAAAAACGGTGCCGGTAAAACGACAGAATCACAGCTTGGACGAGACAATCAGCAGGTGCAAAGGAAACGCCCCCCTGGAGATCAAGCTTAATAAGAACCAGAGCTTGGACGATGCTGCACTGACACGTAATCTGAAGAGTAGCAGTAAGAGTAGCGATTCCAGCCCGAGATCGCCTAGACATGGTTAGTAATACTGTAGTTGCTTAGAGTATTTGTTTATGTCGTACGTAAAGGTGGCTTAAGCATATTTGCTGCTATATTACTACCCACAGGCAGTTTTTACATCTAAAACTAAGAATCAAAAGTGTAGAAAATAATAGTTTGTTAATATTCCTCAATTTACTTCAACTAACATGAATTCTCGCTTGAGCTAGACAATGTAGAAACTAGAGCTTATACCCACACTAACCGTCCTCTTGTCTTGTCTCGTCCTCCGCAGGTAGTTCTAAAGAAGACACGCCCCCATCTCCTCGTTCCGAGTTACGACCCCGCTCTGTCTCTCCCTTAGAACCCAAGTCCGACTCCGCCATAGTGCTTAATAATAATCGCATTAACGCTAACCAGATGGCGTTCAGAGCGAAAAGCGCCAGCCTGTCCTCCAGCATGTCTAATTTGATTCGTAGCACGAA